>CAJUYI010003018.1:0-21483 GCA_910591695.1 Galerucella pusilla | reverse complement strand
CAACTTTTTTCATCGTACGTAAAAAGTCAAAAATTCGAAAAAAAAAAATTCTTCAATTTATTGCTCGAATGTAAAATTCTTTGGGGATTTCGAACTAGTTTCATTGTCTCTAGAATTGGTTGAAGAAGACGTCATTAAATTTTCGTGGAAAAATATGAATTATTCGCCGAGAAACCGCGAGTTGATTGTCGGAAATCATAAAATCGTTTTTTTCGCATTTTCGGTTATAAAGTCAATTTTGACCATGTTCCCCCAATTTTAGAAAAAAATAAATGTCATATTCGTGTTCAGCACCCTCGAAAATATAAAGATAGACTGTTTTTAGCGACTAGAACGAGGTTGGTCGGTATGTGAAAAAAAAAGGGGGTGTTCCTCTCCTCTATAAAGGCATGGTTAACGTTGAAACTCCCAACTGATTGAATCTTCACTTATGTATTATGCATTTCCATAATCTTCTAGTAGAGGAGAATTCAACAATGCAATAATATATAGGGCGTTTCATTAAAAAAACTTGGTTTGACCATAGGGGTCAGGAGATTAGAGTTATAACATCTATTCAAGAGCAAAAAGACCCTTTAGATGATTTTTGACGTGTTTTTTCATTTTTCCATGAAAGTAACGACTTCAGAATTATGTAGGGTAGCTGGTTTTCATTGAAATGCTCTGTATATTCCATCTTTCTTCAATGGGGATATGTTCAACTTTACATTTAACAATTTTCAACTTGCCTTCTGTTTTAAAAGAAATTGTTGTATTCGTTGCTTGAGATATTATCAGTAGTAATACCCCTAGAGACTTGATAATACCGAGATAATTTTGTCATAGAAAATGCTTCAAGCCTGCTGCTCAGATATAATAGCCCTCGGCCTGCGGCCTTGGGCTTTTATCAAGCAGCACGCTTTCAGCATTCTCTATGACTGAATTTTGAGTGTTTATCAAGACCCGAGTTGTATTCGATAAGATAATTTTTTACTTTGTAGATATCAAAAAATTGATTGTCAATCTGACGTTTAATGATTTATTAGTTCCAATCGAACAAATATTATTCATTTTTATTTAAAACTGCAGTTTTAAATTCGGCGTGATTATTTTTTGAATTAAATAATATGAGTGATATTTCACAATGGCGATGGTGTTGAATTTGAAATGTTTACATTGAAACAAAAAGCTGCGTTACCTTGACAGCCAAGTCGATGGCTAACTTTCTGACGCATTCATTGGCATTCATTCAAACGAAGATCCAATCAAACAACGTTAAAAAACTATCCGTAGTAATAACCCAAGGACATTGATAATTGTTCGAAAAAATGTTGTGACAGATTTCGAAAGCTTGTTGCTTGGAAACAGACCGACGCCGCTACAAACAACAAGCTTGAAAAAATTGTCATACAATTTTTGAGCATTTATCAATGTCCGATGGTTATTCGGAGAGAAAATTTTTTGATAATTATAGAAGAAAACAAATGGTGACATTTCAAAATATTAAATATTTCAAACTTCGAGATCGAAATAAATCAATATTATGTTTCCATAGCAACGTGAAAATAGCCCATGGTCTGTTATCACTGTAATGTTGACATGATTGGGTGGGATTGCTCATATGATAAAAAATGAGGAAAATTGATTGGTTCTTGGAACTGCCAAAAATTTTTCGAAATAATTAACTACTAGCAATTATCAGTGTAATTTTGATGCTATTGGTCGATTTGAATTTTTTTTCTTATAATGATTGGCTGACAGGATCGTTTAAACAATAATCTTTGGAATATTATTATGATCATTACCATCATATGTGATGGTTTTGTAATTTTGTATTCAGTTTTTTTCAGGAAATATTAGTTGTAATGTTACTTTTTTCTCTTTTGCATCAATTAATGTTGTAACTAGTGTATAGGCTAATACCCATACCAAATAGTATGTGGCAAATAGCGAGAGCTGATGCCATTACTACCATCACACACACAATGTTGTGACTATGTGTTCTATTTTATTAAGTTCTTTATTAATAGTACAGTTGTCAGAACCAAACATGAGCCCCGGAAAATATGCGAACTAAAATAAGGTCATCGCAAGCAGCCAATCAAAAGCCAATGTTAATGATTGTCCATTAGTAATTGTTAAATATAATCGAAATAATATGACCGAGTGATTTCATCAACATACATCATTTTATTCATTCTGTATCAGTGTTGTCAATGCGAGGATGATTGATTATCCGATTTTTAGACAATTTCACTAATTTAGATCCAATAGTTTCTCGAAAATTTTGCAGAAGGGATATATAAAATGGCTATTTTTTTGGGGGATTTTCCATATTGACTGGGGTCGAAGACTTTATTTAGATAACCAATGGTAATTTTGACAAATTCTGATAATTTGAATAGTAAGTTCGGGTAATTTCAATTTTTGCATCAGCAACACTGGACTATAACCAGTTCATATTTTGTTGCTTCTCATAGAAACTTGACCCTTCTTTTTCATGACATTAATACAGTCATGTAATTTGAAAATATAGACATTTAGGGCAAACGGTAGTTTTAGTTTTGGTCCAATATAAATTTTTTTATTAATATTTAAAGTTACATTTTTAGCAAGTTTGTCTTTGTTCACATATCTCTTAACAGTTGACATTTATGGTATCAATATTTGGTTATCGATTCAAAATATCGGATTGTTACTACAAAAACACAACTACAGCGACATGAACACGCCCACCAGGGCTCACATTTGCTTCTGTCAACTGTATATTATACAATGAGTACAAAATGATGCCCATTTTGCACGAGTATGATATTTGCAGCTCGAGCCGAAGGCAAGTGCTGCAATTTATACGAGTGCAAAATGGCCATTTTGGTGCGAATTGCATACCACACTTTTTCTATGACAACATATCGTTCACGTTTAATACATGCATATATTGCAAAAGAAATAAACTGATAATATTTAATTACTCCGAATTAGCCGCTAATGGCTTTCTATCAGAATTAAAATATAAATTGAAGAAATATGTGAATATTTTCTTTATTGCCATTCCTAATAGGTATACTTGTCGGAATAGATATTGTGCGAACTTAAAATTGTCGGCTCTTTGTTCGACTGTTATTCGATACGATACCGTCATAGTCCGCAATATAACTTAAAGGGGATATACGATTAGATAGCTGCATTATAGTATATTACGTAACGTGTGTGGTAAGGAGCATTTTACGCACGAATGGAAAAAATATTCCGTGAGTGCGTAAAATGCTCTACAACACGAGTTACGTACTATACTTTACCTACGACCTACTTGTACTTGTATTTTTCATAAGAAGCATAAGAAATAACAGTTACATAATTGGAGGTGCTTGATAAACTCCATCTCTATTACTCTATTACCAATGAAAGAAGCACAGTAAAGAACTAACGTTTAATCATTATAATTATATTGTTGATAATCTGATGTCCATTTTTCAATTATAATCAATACATATTGTGCTTTTCACAAACGTGGCCATATCTAATGTTTTCAAATAGTAAATTTTGAATAAAATGGAGACGTCTATTGACAGTTGCTAAGATGTTGCTAGGGAAGCCGTGCGATTTACTTTACAGCTGTGCGTTTTTTTTACAGTGCGTAATAGCTGTCATTACATTGATACCGACTGTGTGTTATTGACTGATTACAGGGGGGGTCGTAGGTAAAAAATATTACGTCCACTATACACAGAAATAGAAGCCTATAAAAATGTATTTATAGAAAACAACTATGAAATTACTCGTTACCTACTAAAACTTTGACAGAAACGATCTGCTGACATTTCATCAATTTGTCGCTGGACGTCATAATTTGACAAGCCATAGTCGTTGTAATTTTAGAGTGAACCTAGACCTAACACGAAATATTCCATTTCGCATTTGTTGCTTAGCAACTTGCCTAGCAGCCGATGCAAAAATGAAATTTTGTACAAAATATGCTTTTTTATGATTGATGTTACGGTTCTAAAATGAACAAATTATCGAGGTTATTGTAGAAAAAATTATATTTAGTTCTAACTTACCAAAAGATCTGCTATAGATAGATGCACTAACATAGTATTGATTCTTGAAGGATTTTTCTTACGTCTTTTTAAAATTAACACTAACACTGTAATATTCGCTATTGTAGAGAACACCATTAAAATACTGTATCCGATTATCGAAAGTTTATGACCGTCGTTGAACTGCATGCTGAGTGGTAGAATGGTCTCATTTTTTGTTTTATTCGTTATCGGCCACGGTTCGTCGGTATCCATTGTAGTTCAATATTGTAGATTTGAATTATTAGATATATACATCTGAAACAAAAATATTAATTAGTAGAGCTTTGTTGCAACAAATTCCATTCTCTAAACTAAATTGTGAATACATTCCATTCGAAATATTTGGCAATAATTTGGGGAGGGGTGATGCTAAAATAACTTTTGAAATTTTATTGAATTGTTTCAAATCCTTTATTTGGCTCCAATATTTTCTCGACCGTCGTATCGCCAGTATGTGTACTTGTCGTTTTCTCTCTAGTACATTTCGTGTAGTATCACTTCTTCTTCTTTCTGCTGCAATTAAACCATACATGACCACAAAAACATTTCGATCTTGTGTTAATTTCAGTAGTTTATTCGTTATTTGTTCATTCTGGAAGTAGAGAATGATTTGAGAAATAGACCTGAATTTCCTTGTAAATGGACGAGAATTTTCACGCATAGTACAGTCGAGGTACCCTATAATGATTTCAAAGTATGACTGGTACATGCAGGAAAAGATCATCTTATGTAGTTTAGCGAAAATCCGGAAAAACTTTCGAAAAGCATCGAATTTAATTTGAAATTTGTTCGGTGAAAAGTAGCTTCGACCCACTAATAACCAAAATACGTGAAATCACAGTTTTCAGGCACATCCTAGTAGACGACAATGCAGCAAAAACACCCTTCACATTTTTCAAACAATCCCTCAAAATTTGGTTAACTTTGGAATTGAATTCAGTTAAAATGTAAATAGCTCCTGTCCTATATTTGCAGTTATTAACATTTTATCCAACAGTATCCATAAAAAGTCAATGTTGACCGAATTCTACTCTAGCTGTATATATAAAAATGTGCTCCTTTTCCACCCTCGGGGACTATTATGTGTAAAATGGAAGGACAAAAGTTAGCGAAAAACTTTTGAATAGTAGAGGATAAAAAGAATGTTATTTTGTAAAGGACAACACCCAGGACTATAACAAGATAAAACTTATTTATATAACGATATCTTCCTACGAATAGCAGCCTGACTAAATGAGTAACAACATAATCAGCCCGAGGCTAGATTCATTAGTTTTTCCACCATAGATAAAAAGACAGCAAGTGACCGTTTAGCTTTTATTTCAGTGGATACAGCAGGAAGTGTTCAGTTTTTAACTCAGAATTGTTTGATTGTCATCATTTTTTGTTTTAACAGCATCTCTACAAATTATTTAATTAGTAATTACCATTGCAAATTTCAATTGTATACCTTGATGTAGGATTGGGTCTTCTTCACCTTCAGGGTTTGTTATTGGATACAAATGATTTTGAGGTTGCGTTAGTGACAGCTGTTCTACTTCCTACTGTATCTTGTACACCCTTTGGCATGTACATACAATGCTTTCCCTATAGTACCTTTTGTCAGTGTTTTAATTATTATCTTTTTTTACAGGCAAACTCTGACTAGTGAAAAAACAACTGCTATGGTAAGTTATTACTATTCATTTATTATTCGTTTAGGACTGCAATCGAAGCAGAGCTATTTATATACCTGATAACATACCTACGCTTACATCATAGGCCAATTTTGTCGGTAGTTAATGTCAAATGAGTTTATCTCTTTTATTCTTGTTTTTCTGATTCTTTCTTGCTCATCATTAAAGTGAAGTAACTATCCAAATCATTGTTAAAAGCTACCACGTGTTTGTCCGCGATGGACTCCTAAACTACTTCACGGATTTTAATCAAATTTATACATCGTGTGCAGTTTGATCCAACTGGAAAAATTGGATAGCTCACATATCAATTTATGATCGCAATATTATTTTATTGCAAATTATTTGTCTGAGATTCGACAGTCACAATTATCTGTTCTAACAGATGGCAACATCTGTTGACTGGATTGAGTGAGTATTCAATAGATGCCGCGCTATGTCAAACTTCCAAACGTTTCATATAGGCTGCTGTTTAATCCTAATATTGTGCACCGATTAGTGCTACATTTAATTGAAATTTGAAGTATTTAACATTCAAAATAATAAATATTATTGTTAGAAGATATTAAACTATCCGCCCTACCTACCTCATTTAACTGCCACATGTTATTTACTAAAAACTTTGTATACTCATTTGTTACAAACTTGAATAAAAATAATAATTAATATTTTGAATTCAATTATTTTGTATCGATTTTTGCTTTACACCAACTGTACGAAAATTTTGATTAATTGTGTTCAAAGTCCTTCACCTCCACATCTCAAACCAGTCAATTTTTATACCAGCTGTAACGTTTCTTCCATGTTCTTTTGCAAATGACATCTACCGTTCCCCTTAAATAGTTTACAACAATGTAATATGACAAAAAGGTTAGCCACAGCAACGCAGTGAATAATGAAGTAATATTCCAAGGAGAATAAATAAACACACAGAATCACTTCACTCACCACCAAATAAACTATACTTCGACACAACCTTCGATTTGCCATCAGCATCTTCAATTCCTTTATGTAAAGAATTCTCTCATCCCACTAATGTTGATCTAAAAGTGGCTACTTAATTTTTTTTATGGACCTTTGAGTCTTTTGAGCCTCTTCTCGACAAAGCTTGACATCTCCCTATTCATTCATATAAAATTCCACGAGAACTTTTAAATTCTTAACAACTTAGATGAAAAGAAATTTTTGGTATAAATGGACGGGCATTTTAAGGGATGTAATTAAGGTTCTGGAAAATATTACAAGGAGCTGAAGCTGAAGTTATTTTCGAGGATAGGTACAAGTTTTTTGCTCTAAAAAATGTCAGAATGCAGAAATACTAGTAAACGATGAAACAGAGACGGATAAAGTTGAAATGTGTAAAAGTTTTCCAAAATTAAGTAACCAGCAGATGAAAAGATATGAAAAAGTGTTCGGGTCTAAACACGCGGCAATCAGTAAAAAAGTTTTTTTTCAGGTGTAGCGCTTGAAAACAGTTAATAGACACACAAAAACAGGTGGTGAATTGGTAAAAATTTCAACTTTTTCAGTCGTAAATTTGAGTTTGTGGGAAAAGTAGTGCTAAGATAAAAAGGTATAAAATAAAAGTAAAAGTCTTAACAAGTAATCCAAAAAGCTTTGTTAGAAGCTGGGAATTTTTTTTGGAAATTACAATTGTGACTGATTTGTCAACCTTAAAAGGAAGCATTTTTCGAAAAACTGTCAGGAGCTTGGAAGTATTTATTTTTGCTCAAAATATATAAAAATGTGCTCTCGGTATTATTTACTTGCTATTTTGCATATTATTTGCTAATAACAAGTAACGATTGCAATAACTGGATGCAATCACTGCAAAGGGTTTCATACTCGCAGTCACCCAAAAACTCCTGGGACCTGGCACTTTCATTGGTCTGTCGGCGTCGGCTATGATTGACCTAATGAAGCAACACTCCCTTGATGAGTTTTAGGGTAGATGGGACGATGCAGAAGGTTGCAGGCTTGCCAAGGACAGCAAAGTAGCCAAAAAATACGTGACTATGAACAGACAGAACCTTCGGACAGCCACGGGTATTCTGACCGGTCACTGCCACCTACGAAAACAACTCTAGAGACTGGGTCTGTCTGACACTTCACTCTGTAGAGGATGTGAACAGGAAGATGAGACTGTCGAACACATTCTTTGTGAATATCCGACACTCTCTCAATTTAGGTTATTCGTATTCGGCAAGTACAGGCTAACACAAGCCAGCATGAGGGAGCTTACTTCCGGCGACGTTATCGCCCACTTCAAACAAGTAGGCTGGATGACGAGCCGGAAGGAGGTCTGAACCTCAGAAGGATGCACAATGGACCAATTGTGGCCTAAGTGCTGTGGGGGTGACCCACCCTTCAAATTCTTACAGATACAGATACTCGCACCTGTTTGTGGTCGGTTACCTTGATTTTCTATGTGTTATTTTATGGGTGTACCGCTGACCTAAAACTGAAAAACAATATATTCTATCAACACCCAGAAACAACAACTGAAAAAACTGCTTACACGTACCCTCACCACATTTAACGTTTAAGTCCTATTACATCGAGATCTTCTTCAACGAGTCCCTTCGCCAGCACCACCTCAGCCTCCTGGGCTTATTGTGGATCCTCGTAGTGTTCTCACCACAGCCTATTCAGCCAATCCGTTCCCCTGTTTTAGCCCATACAGGTTCTTTGCTGGTTGGTTGTAGAAGTCTTGTGGAGTCATTCGGGGACAGTTTCTGCCTCCTGTGTTCCAGCGTCTCACAGTTGCATAATATGTGCAGAGCTGTTTCGGTGTCCTTTTTGCATCTTCTGCATGTAGGGTCACCGTAATACAGCCCCATTTTGTTCAGGTGCTCCTTTGTTGGAAAGTGTCCCGTTTGTTCCTGCTCATTGAGAGTAATTCTTTTGCTACTTTTTTTTCAGCGAGTTAAATTTTATGATTGAAATACAGACGAAGTGCAACGAAATCCTTATTTTTTATTCAAGAAAAAACCCGCAGAATATCATAGATCACCGTTTCTAAAACGTGTCAATATAGAAACACTTTGTATGCATATACTTTTTTTTCCTGTTATTTCATTATTTTCTACTTGCAATGGACCAAAACGACATTCAAGTCACATTACTCGTATCATGTTCTGAAAAAAAATCGTATCAAAACTACCCAACTTTTGGTATAAAATAGTGATTTGTTTCCAAAAAAAAACTCGAGCGAAAAAATTTCGTCGAAAAGAACTGACAAAAAATTGGTTCTACGAAAGGGATGAGAATAAAGAAACTGGCAGAGCTGCAATAGAACAGTCGTTCTTGACAAAGACCCAAAAATAATGTTAGAATTTCAAGTGATAGAGAATGAAGTATTTAATCACCATAATAGACCGGGAAATGTGACACAAAATTTTTGGTCACTTGTACCAGTATGTCGGTTCTTATGGGGTCTAATTACAGAACGACAAAAAGGAGAATGATGGCCATAGCGCTGGCATCGGCAGCCCAATCGCGTGAGCGTTAATCGAATGTGTCGGATATTTATTCCACAAAAATTCTTGTATTTTCCGATGGTCGACAAAAAAAGAAGAGGGCGGTAGCGTAATGCCATACTTCTCCTACTTCCTGAAAATCGTTTAGCTGGAAAAAAGTTACTCCTTTTCGGCGGTATGGCGGCCATTTGGAACCGCCAGAAAAGTATGGCATAGCGAATGGCTCCTTCACGATTAGCTGTGCAGAAACTAGCCAGGGACAAATGGTTGAATTCTCTTTTTTTCATAAATGTAAGTGACACCGGAGAAAAGCCACTTTATTTGGTCATTGGTACCAGCAATATCGCTCAGGTATATTTTTTTATTTGACACAAATTGTAACAAAATCGATGGCAACATTAAAAAAAATGAATAAAAGCAAAACTGCAGCTTCACAATTTTCCATAATTAAAACCCATTGAAGCATTCCCCTTATTTAGTTATTACTCACAGTTCTGTCAATTTCTTCACAATTCTTCGTCTTTTCCGATAAGGGGATTCACTTAAAAATACTCCTTTATCTCGTTCATTCAATCCCTTCCTGATTACTTCTAAAAAAGGAGATTATGTAGCTCCAGACTAATTTTTCATTCCGTTTTTTCATTGTGTTCTATCGACAGTTTCATTCCTTTTTGTTATCCTTTAACACCGGAAATATCATTTTGTAGAAAGATTGATGGTCTTTATTATTTTAAAGACACAAGTGGAATTTGAGCATCAGTTGTTGTTGAAATGTTTGTTATCGAAACTGCTTTATACTCTTTCGATTGCAGATTGAGGTACATTTTATTAGATTTTTTCACAAATTTCCATGGTGAGGAATGGAAGAGAGATGTGTTGTCGAGAATATGAATTGTTAAATTGTATGTCTAGTTTTTTTCTCTTTTTGGGAGCTGTTCTTGTTCCGGAAGGACTGCAGGTCAACTGCGTGCCAAATGCTCCATCAGGAAATGAGAAAAGATATGGGTTACGGTCTCGGTCTGCATGCCACAAGTCTGCAGCTGACATCGCCGTTATACAGACCCACTTTATGCAGGTCATTACCGGGGCGTGAGCCGTTAGAAAACCTGTAATAACTTTCACCTCATTCCCTATGAAGATCTAACAGTGTACCTGCTTTGGAGTGCTCCTACACTGTAGCCCGTGTTGGCCTTGTTTCAGTTTTTGTATTTGTCCTCGGACCACCTTCTTTGTGGTCCCAAGAACTGATTCTGGTCCAACAAAGATCACTTTGTACATTTCCAGAAAGTTCGTTATGTTCTGACACTCACACTAATCCCACTTCAATGTGGTCTGCCAGTTCACTTAGTTCTTTTCTACATTTTTTCAGTAGTCTGGATTGCAGCTATTTAATGCTTGGCTGACAGTTAATATGCTCATCTCATGAGTGTCAGTCCTATGTTTGTTAGGTCAGACATATTCTAGGATAGTATCAATCTCCGCCAAAAAACAGAGGTATGTGTTCTCCTGGTTAGAAGTTACTAAATTGGGTACATGAATTGTTAGTTGCCAGCCACAAAGCATGAATATAGTCAAAAAAGTTACCGGTGAAGGAAAGATGTTCGTTAGGAAGTTTAACGCTTTTTTTTGGAAAAATACAAAGTAACTGCAGAAGCGATGGAAATATCCACAAAAACTGAGTGAGGAAAAATGATGACGAACTCAAAAAAACTCTCTGGGAAAGTTAGTCGAGCGAAAATTAAATATACACCCCTTAAGCTGAGTTTACTACAAGTATAGGCATAAAATTTATGACGAGAGAAAGCATGTATCGACAAAAATAATTCGTGAATAGTTCCGATAAGGATTGCCTGATGTACAATGTAGCGAAAGGAAAGTTGGTTTTTGAGTTTAAGTAAACTAATAATAAAAAACTTTTGATTGATCTTTCTGCAAAACGATCCAAAAGGTTACAGTTTCTTAGAAAATATTCCGGTGAAAAAGTTAATCGAAGGTTTTGGATGAGACGTAGACTTTTAGCAAAGGTAACAAGATTAACTCAGTGCAAGCAAACAAGCAAGGGCTCAAGTTTTATACTTGTGCATGCAGGAGAAGGGCACGGTTTTTGTTGATGATGCAGGTATAGTTTTGAAAATTAACTTGAGAGCCGGCAACTACCATGGTCCTTCTCTTAAGGATTCTTTAACTAGATAAATTAAGCGTTAATCACCTTAACAGAAATATTCGAAAAATTTCGTAAAAGTTGCACTAGCGAGTCTTGGAGAGAAACTATCAGTAACTCACTTAAAAGCGAAAAGAGAAGTGAGAGCATCGGGTTTTTTGGGATATCTTAGAGCTAATTTACTTTCTCGCGTTCACAATATTATATTGAAGTATAAGTGGATATTAAGGTCTTTAAAACACGTGCGATTTATAGAGCAAGTGTTTCAAAGACCAGTTATCCACGAATACTTCACGCTATTTTTTTTATTGGTTCACTTTGAAATTATGAATACTATCTCTATTACTACTACAACAACAAGAAATGGAAATAAGAACTAATAATGTGAAATGGTTGAATTGCGTTGTCATGGAAATGAGGGAAACATAAACTTATTTGCATTTTAATGGAAGTTCAACCACATTGAGTTCTGAGATGGTAACGGTATTAATTTAAATACCATTTCCTCCGATTTGAAAAATCGAAATATCAATATCTTAAACAATACCAACTGTACTTTCCATTCTCATTTATAAATTTGAAATTGCTATATATTGTTCGAATGAAGGTTTTGACGTTACAAAGTACTCCTGCCAGATCAATAATAAAAAATTGTCATTTAGACCAATTTAAACTTCGCTTCTCGAGTTGTTGATGTTGCCATGGTAACTTTAAAAAACGCGCGTGTTTTTAAGTTCGATTTAAACACGCTAAGGCGTGCTTCAAATAGGTAAAATGGTTCACCAATAAAAAATAGTTATTGATGATACAAGTGCGTGAAGTTATACTTTTGCGCGCGGGTTGCGAAAATGCAAGGAACGAGCGTAGCGAGTGTCTTTTTCGCAGCGAGTGCGCAAAAGTACTTCACGCACAAGTGTCATACAAAACTTTATCTACGTGCACATGAAGAAAAAATGTGCTCTGAAGGGGATAAAAAAAACATAAAAATGAATTTTCTATAAACAAATATATACACAACGAATTCTAATTATTTAAGTTCATATGAACAGTAAAATGAGGACAATTATTCAAATTACTAATTATAACATTGGCTAATTTGTCTTTTTTTAAAGTAACAAATATTTTTTACTATGTCTGACACTTCTGTCAAATTTACTGTCAGCACAAATGTTAATACAACAAAGGACTAATTTCAAGGCAACTAGATAATCACGTAACTGAAAAAGAGTGTTAAAATGAAAACCCCATTTAAAAAGCATTGGTCATTTACGCACGCTTTTGGGTGTTATAATGAAAGTCCCATATAAAAAGCATTGTTTATTTACGCACGCTTTTTAACGTATGTATAATGTATGATTTCACACATTTCTTTTGGTTCGTGAATGCCTAATTTTGAAGGTGATCGTAAATAAAAAATTATAAAGTTCGTTTGAGTAGATATCACTGAAGGTGAAGTATGTTAAAGTATTCTCCTGTCTCACCTAAGAGATCCTAGTGATTTTTGTCCCACCACTGTTCGGAACATGCCTTTACAATCTCATTTTATATTGAAAAATATTTCTAATCAGGACAGAAACAGCACATTTCAATTCATTAACTGCTGCTAGTTGATTTTACCAGACAAGTCAATCGCTTGGTTTCATTAGAACACATTCTACTTTTTTCACTTTGTAGCTAATCCGCGATGAAAAATTCATGTAGCGTTCGTTTTAGACTTTTTTCCGAACGTTGTATCATCTTAGATCCGATATTTGAAGTATAATATGAACGGAGAGTATGTTTCAAAGATTTTCGATAGCGCTCAATATAAGAACATTCAATATCCCTACTGCCTATTTCGACTCGAGTTGGATATTGTTATGGGACGTAAAATTCAAATGTTATAGATTGGGTGGAATTTCTTGGGACAACAAGCTGCCATACTGAATTTATAAGTTGAATTTAAAAGTTTGTCCACGACCACCTAATAATAAGTCAATATTTTACCTCCTAACTAAAGGTATATGGTACCCATATATCAACTGTCGTGAATTATGGTTCATAATACACTGTAGTGTATAATGGTTCATAATTCACAACTGGAGATGGGGGAACAATATGGAATAAACTATAAAATCTGTGTATTTTGTTCAAGAAATTTGTTTCTGACATATATCGTATCTATAAAATATTGTAATTTTTAGTATTGATACTTTTCATAACGATATTTTCTAATATTAAGTATTTTGAAACAATATATTTATAACGGTACGCTGTATTGATACTTTCTACAGTATCGCCCATCTCCATATATGTCAAATTATTTGAAGTAGCTGCCAGTGCTGCCACAAAAGCCACAACATTTTGAGGTTAGTAATATGCCAAATCGCTACTGACTTTTATTTATTAATAAATAAATTAAGTGTCGTGGACAAAGTATAGTATTCTACTCGCAATTTATGGCCATAATTCACTTGGGTGACTTGCGCCCCTCGCCTGCGGCTCGTGACGCAAACGTCACCCATCGTGAATTATGGCTATCATAAATTGCTCGTTTAATAATATACTATTGTCCAATTGATTATTATTATAATGCTGCTTGGTCACGCAGATCTTGTGCAGTTCTAAAATAGTACCCTCACTCTGTATTTTATCTATAAATATTTTAATAATTGAATAGATGAGGCTTTTACTTGATGTAGATCCATAGTAAATTATGAAATCAAACAATTTTATTTTGTTAAATCTACATTATATTTAAACTTAAAGTGACGCGTTTCGCTAACACAGTAGCTTTTTCATTCGTTTTTAATTTCATAATAAATATTTTGATCCCATTATTTAAATTTAAAAAGGGGGAAATAGAGTAGGTAGGTGCAGTACAGGTCAGAAAAAGAAAAACGAGCAATGAAAGGTCAGTCTATATTCACATAAAAAGATTGTAATAGGTATTATAGATGAGGTGGTCGTAGAATTAAAAAATAAGTGTCAAATAGTATTACACCAGCCAAATATTTTGAAATAATCATACTGTTATAGGCATTATCTTTTCGCTTTTGCAAGAAACGAGTACAATAATACTGTGGTATTTTTTATCGCATTAACGATTATCTGCTGTGGAATGAAGTATACATGAATAATCAAAAATTGTTGATTGGGATCAACTCAATAAAATTAATTTCGATTTATTATCAATCTATTCATGGAATTTAAACGTTTTTCATCCGTATATGTATAGATAGATAGATAGATAGATAGATAGATAGATAGATGTATTGACCTATATTCTCTAGGTGAGTTGATTATATTTAAAACCGATTGAAAGCGCTCCAAAGCCAATGCAGGCCGGAATAAATGCAATAAAAGGATGTTGTAGCTGTTTTCCAAGTCAATAAAACTAAATGAAATTGTGAGGAATGAAGAGTATTCCGAAACAAAGTGGAGTATTTTTTTGTGGTTTACCTACGAAGGGATTCATGACAGCAGTACAAAATCAAACAGTCAACACTAGATACTATAACGAACATATTATTGAAGACCCCCAACACGACAAATGCAGACTATGTGAACAACACATTGAAATATCACCAGCGGATGTATCATAGCCTGAATTATACACTAACAGCTGGCAGTACAACATAAACTTACAAAAGACATACCCATATACAAATACACACTGGAAAGTATAATGGCCCCCATTCACTAACAGGTCGCCTGCAGGCCGTGAACTGACGTCCATGTCGACAGGTAACGGCCGATTGAGGCCACAAATTATTCAGTACGATTTTAAGGTAAAATCTTCAGGCATCGGCCATACAGGTCGTGGCCTGAAGGCGATCTCAAATTTCTCTACACACTGTTAGTTGTAGTTGATCCAGAGGTCGGAAGTGCTCTCCGAGAAAATGAATTCCTTAAGGAAACACTGAAAATTGGCTGCTTTATTGATACTTTAGTTATTAATGGAAAAACCAGTTGGACAGAGAAACGATTTTGTGTGAAAAATTGGCTTCAGCAAAGAGAAAAATTGTCAGCCTTATTAAAAAACTGCGACAGTCTAATACAGACGTTTTAAAAAATCATCTTTGTATGGATGATAAGACTTTTAAAAAAACTATTGAAACTCTTAGTTTCGCTCATGTTTATAATAATTAGTAAAATGACCAAAAGCCAAAAAAATATGTTGATCTGCAGACCAAATTTTCAACTGCGCTAAAGATCACGCCTTCGGGCCGAGACTGACGATGAATCGCCACACACAGTGAGGTTTCGTAGGACTGCAGGTCCCAACCTGTCGTCTGCCAGCGTGTGTATGGAGAAAATTGCCCTCAAGGCGACAGCCTGCAGGCGACCTGTTAGTGAATGGGTACCATAATATATGGGTGCTGGCACATGAGGGGATTGCAGGGAATGAAATTGCAGACCCTAGCTAAGAAGGCTCTGAAGGTGCCTTTACAGGTCCGGAACAGTTTTGTGGAATCACAAAGGATAACATGAGAGAGGAAGTCGGGAGCTGGCTAGTTAAGGAACAACAACTCAAATGGAGGCTGAAACTAGGACACCTCCATAATAAGAGCTTAATGAATAAGTTAGACAAGGAATTCTCGTCCAGGCTGTTGAAACTGGGTAAGACAGTTACCGACCTGGTGACTGGACACTGTACACTAAGGAAGGAAGCATCTGCTCAGGTTGGGCAAAGATAGTGAACCTATGTGCAGAAAATATGAACTCCAAGATGAAACACAACTCCGCTTCTGTGAGAGCTCACAAGGACTCAGATGGAAGCACTTTAGAGTGGAAATAATACAACCATCACAACTATTGAAGAATACTCCAGATAAACTGGTGGCCTATATAGAAGACACGAAGCTTCTGGGATGGAAGTAGGTAGATAACAGGGGAAATGGTGCAAAGATTCAGTTCAAGTGCCTGGGCTGCTGAGCCCAAGCCGAACGTATGAATGAATCAATGAAACAATTAATTGAAATAACCCTACCCAATACCGCAAATATACAAAAGAAAACAGATGAGAAAATCGAAAAATATATCCAACTGGCTAGGGAAATCAAAGATATGTGGCATCAAAGTTGAAACAATACCCATAATACTGTCAACAACAGGATTCATACCGTCCAACGGGCACCAATACATCATAAAACTTCAAATAAACCCAAACACATATGTACAACTCCAAAAATCAGTCATAATCGATCACGGAAGTTTCTAAAAGTGAAATAATATCAGTTATGGGAAAGACACACTTGACAATAGTCCACGTGTCTTTCCATTACTAAACAGATTCAGCCTGAGAGAATAAATAATATTATTAATTATTATGAGGGTTAGTATTTTTGTCTTCAAGAGAAACTCCAGTCGTGCGTCGAAGCTGACATACGCGGGTTTTTTATAAAGTGGTCAGCTATTTATATTGAGAGAAAGGGAGGGAAAGAAATTCCTTTCTGTCGAAAAATGAATAATGTATTCTTCAAAAATATCATCAAGAAGGACTACAATGTTTTTGTTATGCTGGCCTATGCTATTAATTAAGAGAAAAAAACAAAGTTGTGCGTGCTTTTCCTTATTACATACCGCTGTGAAATTATTGAAGGTCGAACAAATACATTTTCATGAGATGATGCAAAAATTTGTGAACAAGGAAAAATAGTAAGAAAGGATTATTAAGAGATTTATGTTTTTGGTTCGGAAAAATAGCGACAAAAATGAAAAGAACTGTCAACGGAAAAGACACAGGAGGAGACAAAATAGCAGCAGAGATGTTGAAGTACAGCGACAAATCGCTTCAGAAGACAAACAAACAAATTTGGGCGGGAAATAAGATGCCAAATGAAACACTGAAATAATAACACCTATCCACAAAAAAGGAAATAGGGAAGTTTACTAAAATTATAGTGCAATAACCCTACTTAACACCACTCACAAAAAAACTTGCAAACATGATTAGTCGAAAAGTAAAAGCATACGTACAAAAAATAGTAGGACGGCCATTATGATGATTGTGATCCAAATGGAATAATAGTATATTACGTAACGTGTGTGGTAAGAAGCATTTTACGCACGAATGGAAAAGTTACGCACGATGCCGCGTAGCGGCGAGTGCGTAAATCCGTGAGTGCGTAAAATGCTTTACAACACAAGTAACGTACTATACTTTACCTACGACCCACTTGTACTTGTATTTTTTTATAAAAAGCATAAGAAATAACAGTTACATAATTAGAGGTGCTTGGTAAACTCCATCTCTATTTATTGCGATTTACTTTACAGCTGTGCGTTTTTTTCACAGTGCGTAATAGACGTCATTACATTGATACCGACTGTGTGTTATTGACTGATTACAGGGGGGGTCGTAGGTAAAACAATTTAATTTGCTCAAATATACATTATATTTGAACAAGTAAACGTGGAATGAATAATTGTATTACGTATGCTTGTAAAAGCATGTCCCACAAAGCATTCACCCTTGTGCGAGTTAATGCTAAGTAAAGCCTTCCACCAACCCCTGTCATTTCAACAGGACCTCTTCCGTACTTCGCGTTCGCGTATTCATTCCTCCCCCCCTTTACATCATGGAGGTCACAAGGGATATCTATAAGGATATCTATAAGGAGTAGCTCTGGGGGCTATATTCCCTTGTACCTCTTACTCGATGTTGTGTCGGTTCGTTTGTGTGTGTGTGCTATCGTTGCCTCATTTTAACATCCGTTTCACCCGCCTTGGTAAAACAGAGCTTAGTATGAGTGGTCGTTCGGCTTCTTTGGAGCTGCCCCCTGAGATCGTTCCTTGGAAGGAGTGCGAAGATCTGTCTTTGCAGCTTTTTATTATCTATTTCAACGCTACCGACAATATTGTTGTTTGCTTTCCCAAAAATTAACAATAAGAATAATGAATACACCAGAAGAAACAAAAATATGAGAGTCTTCTCTCTTAGGAGTTGCCACTTCTTAGTAAATAGCCACCTTGGGTGTTTAGTACATGGAATCCTCACGGACAGGGTGGGTGATAGCGTGATCAAGTTGAGCCATTTTTAATTTTTAAAGCGTGTATATTATGAATTTTTTTTTTATCAATGTTTTTCATGAAGAAGATGACGTTATTGAAGACGACATATTCCGCCAATGTTGTTTTTGCGGCGTTCTTGGACGACGTTTTGAGGAACAGAAATTTGTAGTACACAGATTTTATATACGAAAGATTTGATAATTAAATAAATTAGAGGAATGGTTTTGATTGATTGTTGTGGTGTCAGCTGCACTTGCGAGTTGAATTGCAACAGGGCTTTCTGAATATCATTTTGCACAGGCTCACTCTATTTGGCGGAAGTACAAGGTTATTATATTATACAACAAATAAAGTAGAGAGCGGTTGAAAAGGATTATTTGTATAAAGGTTTACGAAACGCTCGATAACATGCTTTATTGGAAGAGTAGTATACTCGTTACTTCCAGAATACAATTTTCACATTATTAAATGGCTTCAGTATATTATCGGAAAAATATAACAGGAATTCAAACGCTGGGAACTTCTAGCACAACAAATATATTTTTGTGAAAAACTGATATTAGGTGAAATGCAACGGTTTAAGCAAAAAAAAGATAGAATACCTATACATAGTATACACATGGATTCAAAAGTTTTGCATCACCTTCTTCGGATGCGAAGGAATTTTTTTGCGCTAACAATTTTTTGTTGGCTTGTTCATCAATGTTTACCATTTCAATATGTTCCATATTTCTTGCAATATACAGATGTTTACAGTTTTTTTTGTAAGATAACATTTTCAGTGCGATCATTTTAACATTCAAGGCATTTGATTTTTACGATTTTAAGTGCAAACATGAATCGTCAAGTCATAAGTGAGATTGACCGTGCAAGAATAGTGGCTTTAGTTGAAGAAGGTCATTCTTAAAGTCTCGTGGCAAACAGAGTTGGCGTTTGGCAAAGTGATGTGTCTCGTGTATGGAACCAGTATCTCCAGACCAATTCTCTTCGTGATATACCTAGAAGCGGTAGAAGGCGTGTTACTAATCAGCGGCAGAACCGCTATATCCACTTAACTATCCGAAGAAACCCGACCATGGCAATACCAGCACTCCAAAGAGATATGAGACATGCGTTGGGAGTTCAAGTATCGATCTCGACATTACGAAGACGAATACTTGCTACAGGTTTGAGGTGTTGCCGACCAATAAGAGTGCCCAGACTACAACCTGAGCACAGAGTTCGCCGACGAGAGCGGACGAGAGCGGACCGGAGCTGTAAACGAGTATCTTGAAACTGAAGGGATCAATCGTTTGAACTGGCCTGCCCTATCTCCTGACATGAATCCCATAGAACATGCTTGGGAGATGCTTGCCAGGGCAGTGGCAGCACGCAGAAATCCACCCAGGAGTGTACAAGAGCTTGTTCATGCGGCCCAAGAAGAATGGCGAAATATTCCTCAACAGAATATCAATAACTTTTTAAACAACATGGGCAGGCGATTTTAAGCTTGCATGAATTCTAGAGGTGGAAATGCTCTTTATTAAAAGTTCTCTTGCAGGTTCTCACTTAACCTTTTTTTTTTTAAAAATCAATTTGTATTTAATTTATCTAATGTCTAAGAATACTTTTTATGTTTAAAGCAAGTTTATTATTGGATAATAAACATTTTTGACAAATATACACGTTTTTTTTATTGAAACTAATTATTTGATTAATCTCTGATCCATTTATAATGAACACATTTTTTTTTCGGAGATTTAGGGTGATGCAAAACTTTTGAATCTATGTGTGTATGTGAGTGTAATCCATGCTTAACCATTAATTTTGAAAGTAAGATTACTTTGTATTTGATGACGTGGCTAATTAAACTACGACCTTTTTAGATTTATTATGGTCCTTTCAAAAGGTATACCCGATTCAGATTTCATTCACGTCTCATGTGCAGAGAAACACATTAATGCTTGAATTCAGCAGGGCCGTATTTTATTTCAACGTTATTACAAATAAATGAAGTGAGACAAGTTAAGTTCATCCAAAATAAATTGCAAACACGTGTTCGTCATCCATGTCGACTTTTTGGTTTGATAAGCATATGACCTATCTTTGCTTATACACTTTTTCACCTTTCTTTGTCCTTGTTTGATTCACCACCATTTTAAGTTACGTTTAAATTAAAATTACAATTTAATGATAATACCAGCAGTTCAGTGACAGCCTAATAGGTTAGGAATTCCTGGGAAATTTTCGGAATCTCCGTTTTTTGATGATTATTATGTATGTTGAAGATTGATAAGCTCGAATATTTCCCCTGTCGCTAGTTAATTGACGTATTTCTTCATTAATAATAAAATACCACCAAAAACAATTACCGTTTGTGCGAAATTTTCTACAAAGATTAATTATCACCTTTAAAACCGGTAATTTCGGTTGGAATTTATCATATGAATTTGCAAAGGGAATCCCGTAAATATTCTAAAACCCTCTTCGAATGATTTACTACTAAAGAATATTATACAGTGTACCTGCGTTAGTTCGTCGGGATGAAAATGATATTTGGCTAAATAAACAATTTTGAGATAGTTACTCGAAGATGGTCGGTTTTGGGATTAAATATTCTGTGAGCTCATGTGGTTATTAAGTAACTTATGTAAACTACTTGTGGTATATTCATTGTTTTGTTTGCTAATGTTGTATAATGTGGTTATTACTTTCTGTATAACAGGCTACAACCTTATATTGTTGCAATGGGGGATAATAGTAATTTACGTTACTGTAAGACGCAGTCGCGATTAAATAAAGTATATAATACCGAACAGTACATTGATAGGTAGGAACCGCCGTAGCGCAGGTCTTAGGGTAAGGGCTTGTAACTGAAGGGGTCCCGGGTTCGAACCTTTTTCAATTTTCAAAATATTTAGCTTATATATCAGAAGTGGGATGAGATCTACGAGATGTCCACATGAGGCCATAATGTGATGTGATAGTGAGAGGGAGTGACTGGAATGGGCGTGCGGGCATCAGGCTCGCCCGGAGAGCGAGATAGGCGTAGGCAGGCAAGGCATCAGGCTCACGAACGAGAAGGTGAGGTAGGTGTACGCACAAAAAACGTCAGGTCCAGCACTCTAGGT
>CAJUYI010003017.1:0-16016 GCA_910591695.1 Galerucella pusilla | reverse complement strand
TTTAACTCGTCGTGGGACACCCTGTATAGTATTATACACCAAGTATTCATGGCTTAGATATAAAAATAAAGCGATTCAGGTGATAAACAACTCTTTGTACAAATAGCGCTATTCCATTGTATAAAAAATATATTCGATTCTATCCCTTGTCCAAAATACTTATTTGATTCCAAGAATATATAACAGAAAGAAGTTTTATTAGTTCTTTTAAAGATTCCTTTTCTAGTACATTGGAACGATTCAATTTATTGGCATTTCCAAATCGTTTAATCAAACCTATGTCCAGAGGGAAATCTCATGCGTAATCAATTTATCAGAGAGTAAAAAGGACTCCACAAAACTGTTTCACAAAGTCATCCACGATCGATGGATTAATTCAGCGATCAAAATTGTTTTATGTACAAAATTTTAGTTTTTGTATTCAATTTAAAGAAAAAATTTTGAATGGGGAGTCTGCCTGCACAAAATAAATATTGACCATTTGTGAAGCTCAAACGAAGATTATTTGGGTCGTCAAATTGACAAGTATCAGATAGAAGTCCCAATACTAACCGGAAGGATGATGAATACGTTTGTTTGTCTTTTATTTTTTCATGCAGAAAAACAAAAAAATAACAGTATAGATAGTTTTAAGAAGACACTTTTGTTTCTTAAGCTATTCTCCACGAAAAGAAATGCAATTTTGCATCCTTTATAACAATTCAAAATAAAGTTTTTGAATGCGTTCTGGAGACTGGAGACTGGAGACGATGTGCTTTTGCTTAAAAAATTCAATTGATTTTTGAGCTATTATTTCATTTTCAAACTAAGCAGATCCGAAAATACTTAAGGTTAAACTATTCGATTGCCATCCAGCACAATATGGCCGATCTGTCAAAGTTACGTATTCTGGAATGGTTTGTACCATTTCAGAAGAGTAACCTCAGTTTTTATGAATGACAGTAGTCAAATAGTAAACATTACTTCATACAAGAACTCAAATTAAAGAAATATCAAAATTGTTGGAAATTAAAAACGGACAAGGTGTACGTCGTTGAAAATTATTGCATAACCTAGTTTGGTAGTGCAGCTTATTAAAAACGAAAACATGAATTAGATTTAATTCAAGAAAACCAAAGTAAGGAATTATTTCATTATATTTACAATCTACATCCTTATAGAGTATTGGGTAAATGAGAGATGAAGTTTTTGACGTGAAAGGGAAATATCCAGTGATATTTCACCTTATGCTATTGCCGTTTAATTATCAAGCACGTCTTCTTGTGGTGGGGCCGTTGTTGGAAACCTCTTCTACTAACTGATTTGTATGATGCTCAGTTCGTTCTTTGTATGACGCCGTAGCTTGATGGATTTTATCTCTGATAAAAGAAATCTTTAGGTCGTGATGCAGTGTTTGATTACTTACATACCATGGTGCATCCATTGTGCATCGACCTTAGCAGCTTTGACTGGAATCTTTGGATGATATTGAGCGACGTTGGTTTTGCGCACCTCCAAAGATCCAGATAGAGTCCATAAGTCCAGATAGGTTTAAGCATCGTTTTGTAAAGCAGGATTTTATTATGGAGAGAGAGTTTTGATCGTCGACCTAGTAGCCAGTACATTTGTCGGAACTTAATGTCAAGCTGTTGTCTTTTCATTTTCATGTGTTTTTTCTATGTCAGACGTTGGTCCAGATGGATGCCAAGATATTTTGTTTCTGTTGCTGTAGGTATACATACGTTATCCATCCTTACAGGTAGGCATGTGTTGTGACGCGTGGTAAATGTTACTTGGACTGATTTTGTTTTGTTTATTTTAGTTGGCCATTGTGTATATCATTTATTGAGTAAGTTGAGGTGGTTTTGCATATTTTGAGATGCTGTTGTAGGGTCTTCGTCTTCTGAAAGTATCGCCACATCGTCGGCAAAGAAAGCAATTGTGGTATTGTTGATTTCGGGTATATCGGACGTATACAGTAGGATAAGCAGCTGACCTAGAACACTGCCTTGTGGAACTCCAAATTTTAAATGGCATATGCTGAACTGCTGGCTATCGAATATGACGGAGGAATGTCAATTGGCGAAATAAGATTTAAGTAGAAGGAAATAGTTACTAGATAATGCATTGCCAAACTTTATCAAACGCTTGGGATATATATAGGAACACAGCGTTGCAATATTTCTTAAATATAATGTGAATTTTCTTGTTATTGAACAGATCGAAGATAATGGATTGAGTTTCTAAGACTTTGGCTTTATCCTACACCTGTCTACCATTTCACCATTCAGTTTCACATACTGCAAATGTTTACAAATTCATACATTGTGATGCTCAATCATAGTTTATTACACAGCATAGATAAATTGTACACATGGCCGATCTATAGGATATCTGCCCGTGTGCGAGAACAACTTTGCGCCCACTTTCCTTATCGATATGATTTTTTTAAATATTTTTCCTTCAACTGAAACAATAAATACTTGTTGAAAATTCAGTTTATTTATTATTAAACAGTATATGGTTCAAACAAACTTTGCTTTCCTTTTAGTTTTTTTACGCAAATGCAGTTATAATACATTTTAATTTTCCGCAATGTTCTTTTCGACACTAATACCTGATAGATAAGTCTGAAAGCCTTTCTCATCCCATTGTTAACCTCGAATAATTCTCCATAATTTCAAGTTTTGAAACACTTCTCTCCTCGCTAGCTACTTTCACAAGTGATGTTAAAAAAATCGAATGGTAATTATTGTATTTGGAATCGGATAGGTAGAGTTATTTTTTTTCAAGGAGCCGTTTCTTCGCCGGCACCACCTCAGCCTCCTGGGCTTATTGTGGATACTCCTAGTGTTCTGACTACAACCTATTCCCAATCCGTTCCCTGTATTAGCTCATGCAGGTTCTTTGTTGGTTGGTTGTAGAAGTCTTCTGGAGTCATTTGGGTTCTGCCATACAGTTTCTGCCTTCTGTGGTCCAGCGACTCACAGTTGCATAGTATATGCAGAGCTATTTCGGTATCCTTTTTGCATCTTCTGCATGTAAGGTCTCCGTTATACAGCCCCATTTTGTTTAGGTGCTCCTTTGTGGGAAAGTGTCCCGTAAGTAGCCCCGTTATGGTGCGTAGTTTGTTCCTGCTCATTGAGAGCAGTTCTTTCGCCACTTTTTCTGATAGTTCTTTTATGAATTTCTTACCATGTATTTGCCTGGGTGTATTCTTCCAGTGTTTATTGTGTTGTTTTTTCATCCACCCTTTTAACCACAGCAGGTTCGGGTCCGTTCATCAGAGTTGAAGATCCCACTCTTGTGAGTTCATCAGCTTTTTTATTGCCTGCAATTCCTTTGTGACCTGGGACCCACTCCAGTGTTACACTGTTCCGAGTCGCCAGCCTTCTAAGTTCCTCGCCGCATTCCCATACTAGCCAAGATGTCACCCTATAGCTGTGAAGTGCTTTAAGGGCAGCTTGACTGTCACTGTAGATCCTGATCTGCCTGTTGTTGTAGGCACTCATATTATTTTCACTTGCACATGCAAGCATTGCATAGACCTCTGCTTGAAACACAGAGGCGTATTTTCCTAGCGAGATGATTCCTTCATATTTGTTCGTCTTGCTGTATATGCCCGCTCCGGTGCCGAGTTCATTTTTTGATTCGTCTGTATACCAAATCAGTTCATTCGCTCTACTAAGTGGTGGTGCGTTCTCTTCCTCAAGCTCGATCTTTGATGACAATCTCGAAGTTCTTGCGAAAGATATATCTGGTGGTCATGTGGTCTGTTGGCATTTTGAAAATCTCATCATCCACATGCCTTATCTGTGTGTCCTCTTCCATGTGCCACGTCATGGTCTGATACTTTTTCCAGTCGGGTTAGTGCTGCCCTTGCTTCTTGCTTCGCACATTATGACAAAATGTAGCGGAGGAAGGTCTAGCATTGTCTCCAGCGCCGCTGTAGAAGTAGTCCTCATTTCCCCTGTGATGCCAATGCATGCAAGTCTTTGGACCTTGCTTAGTTTTAGCATAGCAGAGGATTGTCTGATCTTTGGCCACCATACCAGAGATGCATATGTGATCCTGGGAATGACAACCATTTTGTACAGCCAGTGTACCATGCTTGGTCTAAGTCCCCATTCAGTGCCGTTAGTGCATCTGGCAACCATGAAGGTCACCTCAGTTATTTTTAAATAGGTATTGGATGACATTTGAGGCATTCATTTCAGGAGAAATATAAGGTGCAAAGTTGTCAATTTCATCGCATAAATCTTTGACCTTCTTCATTTTTAGATAGATACTTTTTATATATTTACATTTTGTGGACGTATTTGATTTATATGTTCTAAGGAAACAATTTAGGTCGTTAAGAATTCTGAATCTTTTATTTTTGATAATGCAGTATCCAACTACCCTAATGCTGTACACTAGTATGTTGAAATGTCGAAGATAGAGTGTTCACTATTACAAAGTCCACTATTTCACGGAGCAGATTGGCTCTACACAAAAAACAAATAGTAATTACGCTTACCAGTTAAAGGCAGTTGTAACAGAGGGAGAAGAAATATAGAGAACTGAAAACGGGAGGCTTTTTGCAATAGAATTCTCTTGAACTTAATTGTGGTTTGTCGTATATAACTTCAAAAAATTCCAGTAAGCAATTGGATATTCTTTTATGAGAGGAAAAATCATTTTTAGTTCAGGCTGCTCACGTTTCTCTTCTCTTCACTATAATCCTTATGGCTTATGAGCAGTGTCGGGGGACAGTGGAACGCACATGGGGTCTGTCACCACGTGTGTTCACCTGGATCTACACTGCAATAATAAGACCCATGTTAACGTATGGAGCGATTGCATGGGGACCGAAGGTTCTACAAGCAACGGCCATTCAAAAATTATATCAAATACAGCGAATGGCTTGCTTAAACATCACAGGAGCCATGAGAACAACACCAACCACAGCAATGGAACTAATTACTGGTCTGACCCCTCTGGACCTGCACGTCAAAGAGGTTGCGTTAATGGCCATAGTACGATTGCGCACGGCTGGTGTAAACCCCGAAGTAGGAGTGGGCCAATTGAGGTTAAGCCTATGGCAGGAAGCGCTCACTGCGCTACCTCCGCTGCAGGCAGCTAACGATGCAATTGAACCCAGTTTTTTGTTTAACAAACCCTACGAAATTCAAATAAAACAGAACACAGAGCCAGATGCTGCAAATGCAATACGCATATATACAGATGGTTCAAAAATGAAAGAAGGCTCAGGATGTGGAGTTTACTCGAAAGCACTAAGCCTAAAGATTAAGTGGGGAATGGGAAACAATACCAGCGTGGTTCAAACAGAACTGGCTGATATCTCAATTGTCACAAAGGAACTAACCAGAAGAGGAATATCTGGCAAAACATAATAATCTGCACAGATAGTAGACAAGCCCTATTAGCCTTGAACAGACTAGTACTAGAGTGCCACCAAGATTTAGCTGACGCCTCGGCAGATAACAATATTATCCTGAGGTTGGTTAAAGGGCACGACAGGAGTAAAGGAAATCGCATTGCTGATTCTTTAGCCAGGGAAGCCGCTGAACTAAAAATTCTAGGACCCAGTGACACCTACGGCCTAACGACTTCGACAATTGCGGAACTAGCCAAACGTTACACCCATGCTCAATCCCTTAAGAGATGGGATGGAATCAAAGGATGCAGTCTTGCCAGGATCACTCTGGGCGACCCTGGGAAGCTGGCGAGCAAATTAGAGATAATCACGATGCAGGTTAGTTAACAGTTCATCACCCAGGCTTGCTACTACACGTGAAGTGCGATGCCGGCTTGACACATTCTGTAAATACATTGGAATTTCACAATATCCAATCGATGTTTTTCTTATTCATTTTCAAAATGGAGATATTCATAACATGAACAGAACAAAAAGTTAATGACCGCGACTAATGAAATGTTGACTCTTAATAGAGGCCATTCGATCCGGAAAATATAAGCAATCCCAAAATTCATCCATAAAATGGCGCCCAATTCCCAACAATATTTGTTCTAAAAATAGATGTTAACCTCATGGAAAGCTCTAATAAATCATTAAAAATTGATACCTACTCAAATACTCAATACTCAACCATTATATAAAAATAAGCACTGTAATTATCAATTCAGTGGGGCCAAGTGAATATCTCTAGAGATTTCAGAATTATCAATATGAAATTTGCCAATCCAAACATTTTGTCTTAACGGGACTTTATCATCCTCACCAAAACCATCTTAATAGCCTTCACTAAGAAAAAATAACTGAACCTCAAAACCATTAAAATTGATGGGAGCGAGGTTGAAGTCAAGTATCTAGGTTTAACTCTAGTGAAACAAACACGGAAAAGACATTATAAACAGAGCAAAAGTAGCTCCAATGGTGTGCAGGAATCTGGCAGGGAGAAATTGGTGCTGTGACCCAAAAATTCTGAGCTGGATGTGTACTACCATAACCATTATCATGTATAGAGCCATTGGCGACGACAGAAAATCTCTCCAAAGGACTGAGCTCCTGTGTAATCAGTTCCAAAATGGTGTGAGAATGTCTAGTCAAACTCAATGAACTAGGCAGGAGCAATATATTACTGTGAATTCAAGGCACAATTTCTTCAAGAAATTGTACTGAAGGAATTATTAGTCTCTGAGACTTTGCTCAGGAACTAAGTGGAAGTAAAAGGTCACAATAGATCAACCATACTTTTATTGACTCTACTCAGTTATGAACCTTTTTGCGCGATCGATCTTTTTTGTTTATTTACATCATCGGTTGTCAGGACGGTAGGTTATGTTTACTGGTTTCTAAGTTTAACACGTCGGTAAGTGATTTACTTACCGTTGAGATATCGTTGAGTGAATTATTTACCGACGTCTAGCCCTACATACATTTAAATGATCCTGCTTAATATATAGGGTTGTCCAAAAAAAACCGGAATTTCCTTTTTTATTGATATTTTTTTTATTTATAGGTCGATTTTATTGAAGTCGGTTTTGTTAAAAAGATAATTTATCAAGACACACTACTTATCTAATATTTCGCGTTTTGTTAAAAAAAAACAAAATGGCGGACACATCCAAACTTTACCAAACTTTAAAACTGACTGGAAATTTTTTGTTTCGCACTGTTTATGTTTGCGAATTATTTTACGAGAGTTCAGACATTTGTGAATGTAACGAGAGGTCAAACATATAAATCGGTCAAAAATTGTCTGATGTATGGCTCGAAAACAACAAAATAACATACTTGTTTTTTAATTTAAACAAGTATGTTATTTTGTTGTTTTCGAGCCATACATCAGACAATTTTTGACCGATTTATATGTTTGACCTCTCGTTACATTCACAAATGTCTGAACTCTCGTAAAATAATTCGCAAACATATACAGTGTGAAACAAAAAATTTCCAGTCAGTTTTAAAGTTTGGTAAAGTTTGGATGTGTCTGCCATTTTGTTTTTTTAAACAAAACGCAAAATATCAGATTAGTAGTGTGTCTTGATGAATTATCTTTTAAACAAAACCGACAACAATAAAATCGAACAATAAATGACAAAAATATCAATAAAAAAGGAAATTCCGGTTTTTTTTGGACAACCCTATATAACTTCATTTATTACACAAAAGGAACAAAAAATAAGAAGATTTATATTTTTTTAATGAACAGAACCTAACAGAACCATATAAAAAATGGAAATAGAAAAAAAAACAATTTCACCGAAATGCAAATTATATTTTAAACTGATCGAGAAGTATAAATGTCACTTTTGACATTCCGTTCATTTCGAAGAAATTTAAATTATTTCATTCGAAATTCATTTCAATACGATCGGGCAAAAAATGGTATTAACATCTCGAACGTTAAGGGTAACACCGGTCTCCAGCAAAATTGGAGGCTTTTCGACCAGTAAGCAACACTTACCGTTCTTAATACTTACTATACTATCAAGAGCTGATGAATTCAGCCGTTGTTCGTTATACACTGTCCATTGTACTTGATATTAAACGTAAAATTCACAACGATAATTTATAGAAAATATGCAGTCTACAATATCATCTGTCTTCCAAGCTTAATTTCAGTATTATTGAAAACTCCAGAGATTTTCACTTGTCTCTACAAATAAGTCCATTATTGTATGGATTATGAGAAGTTCAAATGAAACCACAATAACAGCGAAAATTACAGTCAACGTAGCAATAAAATTCCCATTAAATGAGTCCCTAAATCTTAAAAATATAAAATGAAATGTTAAACGAGTTGTTTCCTTCCATCAGTAGCAGCAATAACACAGAATTCCCTGTTGTTTTCAGAGATAATATAGTCTCATTTATTGAAAATTATTCTCCATTCCTTTTGCGCCTATTTTCACAGCTGCCGTCACGACGACACCAATATATACATGCTATTTTGATCACACCAAGAACTTGAAATTTAATGAAATCAAACTTTAATTTCAAGATATTAAAAAACTCTGTGATGTATGTAAGTGAAATAAAATGGAATGAAGAGAAAAAATGAATTGTCTTAATAATGTCGTATTATACTTGTCTCCATTTTACGTCTTGTACCAAAAAGGTTAAGTGATTGAAGACGTTCAAGCATACTGGATTGTCACACTACCAAAAGATGAAGCAATTTATGAAATCATTAAACGAATGAATAAACTGAATTTTGAACTGAAATCATTCAATCGCCTCCATATAAGTGACCTCTCCAGCCAAAATTGGAAATAATGAGGATTTATGGGTTTATGGCATGGGAGTGGGAGGAAATATTGGTGGGTGCTTGAGGGCGGTATTTCCGACTGGTTGGATACTGGGCCGACTCCAAAGTATATGCTGGTAATACTTTCTCATTCTCACTTTTCCACCTCCTTTATTCCACTTCTAAAATCAGCATTTGAGTCGTTATCCATGTTCTTCTACTGGCGAGATTAAATAACAGATTCAGTTTTGTTCAATCCATTGAACATTTACTACTCTTTTTTGACCTAGGCTTACGTCATTAAGCCAGTCGCATCAGGAAAAGATTAGTAAACTACGACCTCTACGACCACTATCGAAAGTCGTCTTTTTCCTACAATCACCATGCAAAGCGCGCTTTCCTACACAAATTTTTATACGCAAAGCAGGCCTTTTCTTAATTCTTTTGATAACCGTTGGAAAAGTAATGCGAAAAGTACGTGCTATGGCAATTTTCCGCACCGGAATGTCAAACAAAGCTACCTATGACCCGTCAACTTTTTTTGACAATTCAACTTAATAGTGAATTTCTTTTTAAATTCGAACCAAAAGTAAGTAGACTATTTATTTCATCATTTATTTTAATTTATTAATTATAAAAACATTAACCTATTTAGTATTATTTCAGGAATTTTGAACCAAGATCAAAATAATTTATCTTTTGAGTTGTCCAATTCGGACATTGAAAATACTCCTCCATATATTATCGAAAAGGCTCGAACTGCAACCAAAAATTTGTTACCTTAGGTTATAATACAAAATTGTTCATATTTCACGATTAAATATACATTGAACTGATTTTTCTATTTATTTTTATATTGTTTGTTCTTTCTATTCAGAGTTTAAATAAAATAACTATATAAATTACTGTATTTCTTTCATTAATAGGTAAATGTGGTTGTATAAAAAATAAGGTGTAGGTACAACTTGTACGCAAATCACTTTTCCCACTCACTAGATTTGCGGCATTCGCCTTACTTCTGCGCTCGTGGGAAAAGTGACGCTTTGCGCACTTGTTGTACAAATACTGTTATTTACAACCACCTTCAAAATTAGTTATTTACGCACCAAAAAAAAATATTAAAATCATACATTGAACACAGGTTGAAAAGCGTGCGTAAATGAACAACGCTTTGTATATGGGACTTTCGTTATAAAACCCAAAAGCGTGCGTAAATGACCAATGCTTTTTAAATGGGGTTTTCATTTTAACACTCTTTTAGCTACGTAATTATCGAGTTGCCTTGAATTTAGTCGTTTTTTGTATAAACTTTTGTGCTGCCAGTAAATTTGACAGAAGTGTCAGACATAGTGGAAAATATTTTCTGTTATACTCAAAATTTTAATTAGAATTCGTTGTGTATATACTTATTTGTTTGTGGAAAATTCATTTTCATTTTTTCAACCCCTTCAGAGCACATTTTTTCTCCATGTGGTTGTGGATAAAGTTTTGTATGACACTCGCTACGTTCGTGCCTTGCATTTTCGCAGCTCGTGCTCAAAAGTATAACTTCACGCACTTGTATCATAAATAACTATTTTCTACGACCGTGCGTTTTAACCCACTTTCCAGCACTCATTTTAGCCTTGAAAGTAAAATTATGCAAATTTTGACCTTATTAGATAGTTTTTTACTTCGGAAGTTATAATTATTGTTACAGGTGAATAAATAGTCCATCAAATAAAATCTACATCTTTTCTAGCTTTTTGTTGCATTTTAAATTTTTTTTTAAATATTAAATAATGAAGATATTTTGATATAACCCTATACATTCTTTGAAGTAGTGTTAACAACTACCAAACCACCCGGTTTTGATATAAGAAAAATATATCAGAAAAAATTCTTTCATCTAAAAATGACTTGAAACCGTTGCCGTCACCTTCATCGTCATCTTTATGTGACCTTCAACCGATGCCATCCTCATTAACGTCATCTACTTACCAATTAACACCAAATCCACTGGACCGGCAATTTTAAGTAATTTTACAGAATGCAACAAATTGTGTTTCTAATATTAATATTTATAATAATAATAATAATAGTTAAAGTTTTGTATATGTATGTTGAAATAAAATAACTTTTGAAAAATGGGTTGGTATACTTTTTTGTATATACGGTCGTAGAAAAAATAATGTTCCTAACTCATGCGTGAAGTGTCTTTCCCTCCCATGACCGCTTGCCCGAACTCCGCTTCGCGTCGTTCGGGTCGAATGCAGTCGCGTGCGGGAAAGTATCACTTTCCGCACTTGTTAGGAAAATAACTATTTTGCCTTGAAAAGCAACTGCAAAGTTGATGTTTTCCGAAGCTGTCATAATTTGACATTATTAGAGCTCTTAAGCAGTAAGTAAGTTTGGCGCACGCCTAATTTTATTTATAGATGGAAGAGAGCTAGTAGTTATTTTAATATAAACCGTAGAATGAATTATTTCAGTTGATTTTCAAATATTTTGAAGCATCCAGCAGTATTTTCCGTAATAATTTAATGAGAAATGGGGAAATCTAAAAAATATCTGATGTTAATGTAATAAGTGTTGCCTACTTACATATGTACACGAAACTGCAATCTGGAAACTGCTTCAAGCTCAGTTTGGTTACATACAATTATGGTTTCTTCTAAATTATATCACCTCACTAGTAATATTCCAAACCCACTCAGAAACACCCCTATACCTGCACAATCCGAAAAGGAATATACAAGTAGTCTTATAACACAGATCTCAAATGGATACATTCAAAAGTAACTATGAATAATGAAGGATGCAAGTGAAATGTTCTGCATTTACCTGCCCGTAGTTGAAGAGTATTCTGGTTTGAGAAAGAAAACAACCTGCATAAGAACGCATAACCCAAGTGGAAGGTGGCAATGTATTTAGTGGATTCAAATGAACAAGCATTCTTATACTGTAGTTTTTAAATATACCCTCATCACTATGAAGGACTTCTGCACCCATGTCTATTGAAGTAAACCTATGATGTGCATCACAATAAAATTAGTAGGCAAAACAATGCTACGTGCTCCTTTATAGTTGTAATATGTAGATCCCGATTTTGGTGGAGCCTAAAAGTATGCAGCTAGAGTAAAACATCTCAACAAAAAATACTGGACTCACCTGGATCAATTGTACCAACCTAATTAGGCAGTCCACTATGTTTTAGGAGGTTTCAGTTTTACTGCACATAACAGGTTTCCAAAATAATATTTGAATTATATGGAACTGATGACATCACAACCAGCCGTATACCTAGAAACATTCCTATTCAGATGATATTTTTCATATCTTAGAATATTTCATGTGACTGCAAGTCTCTTACTAACATGAATTGGCTCTCAAAAACGGCTTAAAAGACCTAATTACTTTTTAATTCTTTCAAGTGAACAATAAAATACTGATTTGCCATTTTTTGCTAACTTATATTACTTATTATAAACAAAGTACCTATTGAAACTTTGAACTTCTATGACGTGATCTTGTTAAGTATGTAAATAGAAAAGGCTCCATGACGCCAAATATTTTTATGACAATTATTTGAACATTTTTCTATTTTACAATAAACAAGGTTCAAGAACATTTTGTTACGTTGAATTAAAATTATAAGTAACAGAAATAGAGTTCTGGGAGTTAACTTTTTTATTGGGAATTTCGTTTTTTTTCAAGATCCTCCTTTCAAATTCCTCAAATATTAATAATTATAGAGTTATTAACAAAGAATGTGTTTTATGGGAAAACTTATATTCACCTATGAGGCAATTATTGACCAACAACAACTCGTTCATAGGTTCTGCTAGCCAGTGGTTTGTAGCTAATTACGCGTTCACAAGTTAAACTTTTCTTAACTTTTAAACCAGCCTAAAAATAGTGCGTTGAACACTTTGAACAAAAATATAATACCTATATTTTATAAGGAGTTCACAATACAATGAACGATCACGACAATCTTCACGTTCTTTCACGTTACTCAACTACTACCGCTCGGTGAAGGCACCAAAATGGCGGATTAAAATACCTGCACTATAAAAGTGATCTAGTGTAAGAGCCCGTAAAAAATTATGTATTTGAATATATTAACTGTGTAAAAAGAACTAATATTTGTTCACTGTATAACAATATTGGTCCAGAAGCTTTTAGTTTTTCAAGGAAAACTCCCTTCAACAGGTTGTAAAAAGTTATTTATTGCGGATTTCAATAGCAGTACTTATCGATTGTTTGAAAATAATGAGATTTCGAGCAAATAGTATTTTATGATGCCACTATTATATTTTAGATTGGCTGGCGAGTTCTTTGAAATCTAACAATCCAATAAAGTGATTAGTGCTTCCGTTTTTGTGTGCCGAAACATTCAATTTCGTGAATTATGTGTTGAAGGGAAACAGCTTGCGGAAGTAATGACTTTTCCATTAATTTATTATTGCGCCGGACGATATAAAAATACGTCCGCACTCAGCTTTTTCGTCTGAAAATTTATTATTTTATGAGAAATTTGAAATACAAAATAAAATATTATTTGCACATTGTACCAAGTGAGCAAATAAGAATGGCAGTAAGAAAGTAGGTAGATCAAATTGACAACAGACTTTTGATTTGTATCTTTGAATATTTTTCAGGCGGTATGGATTTTCAGCATGTAGATCATTAAAAAATTTGGCTGCTTAGTTTTAATTGAAACCAGAGCCGATGGATAAACCGCGAGACCAATGTGGTGTACAGTCATGGACCAATGCGGACCAATTAAGACCAATGAAGGACCAACTGAAACCAATGTGAAACCAATTAAGACCAATGAAGGACCAATGCAGAACCAATTAAGACCAATTAAGGACCAATGGAATATAAGACCAGCGCACACTCGACTGCTCGACTAGTCGATGCGGTGTCAGAGTTGCCAGACTTAACGCTTTAGCACCATTTGGGCTCTTGTTAATTCTCAGTTGACGATGGTACAACATATGAAGTTATCCATTAAAGGTAGATATATATGCAAACAAAAAAAGACCCAGAAGATATGACAGCCACGACGACGAAATACCCGATGAAGTACTGGATGAAAAAGAAATGGATGAAAACCAGCCTCTGGATCGGATATAAACGATCAGCTCTAATGATGTCAACAATGTTTCCGCTTTGGTTTTTGATTCGGTTATTGATGAAGTTCCGAGTGAAGCTCCGATCGAAGGTCTTAATAATGGCAATGAAAGATCTCTTTCATTTCTCAACCTAAGTGTCCTAAAAAACTTAATATGAGAGATTATTCTGACCTAATTGGAGAAGGAACTTTATCTGAAAAATCCCCGTTTAATAAAACGGATCTCACAGGTGAAACAGTAATAATAAAAAAGTCGTCATTTTGTTGGCTTCTTGACGAATCAAATGGCAAAGTCACCACTGATAAGCTTGGCACATTTATCAATTTCTCGATTGCTTCCAACAAGAGTGTGAAAACTGGAACCCGAAGTGGTGTACAAAGTAACAAAGAAAAATCTAAAATTTCCGGGAAAAACTTTGAAAACGAATGTAGAAACCAAAAAAAAGCTTCGAAAGAAGCGAAGAAGAACAACTAGTTTTAGCGATGACAAGGGACTGGGAGACAGTGAAATATATTCCACCGATACCGAGAACTCAGATGAATAAGGGGTGAACGGGGATTCTTCAGACGATGTCCTCGATGATAATCTGAGTAATGCAATTATGGCCAATGAAGAACCAATTATGACCAATGGAGGACCAATTATGACCAATGGAGGACCAGTTATGACCAATGGAGAAACAATTATGGCAAATGGAGGACCAATAGAGACAAATTAGTGGACCAATGGGACGATTAAAGACCAATGTCCAATGGGGCGTACACAATTTTTGGTCGCGGTTTACCCCTCGACCAGATCCTAAAAAACTGTATCACATGGGAAGTTCTTCCTTGTAAGTGAGTTTCCACTTCAGTGTTCACATTGTCGTCAAGTTTTCAATCTTCAGCTGCATCAAATAACCCAGAAAAATTATTATTATATTAAATTTTTATCTTATCCGATTTCGAAGATCAAGTTTTGATAAGAACCCCTGAATATCGTCATACTTACTTATTAAACTACCGTTTCTGCCCTAAAGCTTTGTCTAAGCCAACTCACGGTTACAAATATACGAGGTTTGTCTTTCAAGTGATAACAATATTGTTGAGGCTAGTGAACAAATATAGAATGTCACGTTGAGTTAGATAACTTGACGCCAAAGTTTCGCTTCAAGTTTAAAAAATTACAAAAAATTAGTTTCTCGTTGGATACCGCATCTGTTGATGGACGAATAGGGAGAAATTGGAGTCAGTTAGTAACAAAAAACTCTAAGCCCGTAGCGCAGATAAGTGTTTCCAAAAAGATGATGGTGACATTTGTCTCAAAAGCGGGTTATGTAGCAACAATTTATCTGCAAGATCGAAGAACTTACTGTTTATTGGTACATTTCGATTTGTTTGCTGGTTATTTCTGCAGAGCTTCGAAAAACCATAATCTTCCACTATAAAAATGCAAATTCCCATACAGTTTGGAAAACAATTAAGTTTTTAAAGCAAGAAAACATCGAAATGCTGGACCATCCTCTATACAGCTCCCTTATCTGCCCTTGTGACTCACTATACAGAAAATCAGACTTACTGCCGGGGCTAGCTTAGTTAAGCAAATAACTATTTTACTAAACTAGAAGCATTCAGTATTTGAAAATTAACAAATGCAACAATTTTTGAACATAATGTTATACTTTTAGAACTGGAATATTACAATGCAATTAAGAAGCATTGAGCTGAGTTACATTCTCTTTTTACCAAACGATATTTATTACATCTGTAAAGCCTATTAAGATACCTAGAATTCATAAAGGTGATCTAGGAAGTACCCAAAAGGTTAATGGACGTAATATGATACATTTAATTATATCTGTAACATCAAATACTGGACCTGGACCTACCTCCTCTTCATGTATTTTTGCAAAGAGAGGCTAGATGAACAACATACAGAATTGCGCATATTTCTACATACACAAATCAGGCTTATAGAGAACGAAGCAGAATGCTAGTGGATACTGAAAGTCACAGTATTCTGGGAATGACCTCTGACATACTGCCTCCAAAAGTAAACTACGACTTGCCTTATACCATCCTAATTCCAAATAGAGATGAATGGGTCCTCCGTATGGATGAACTATTAAGAGCAGACAGCTGTTGGTACACAGACGGCTCAGAAACACCCTCAGGCTATGTTGCAGGTGTATACGGGCGCAGACTTAGGACAGAAGTTT
>CAJUYI010003016.1:0-26218 GCA_910591695.1 Galerucella pusilla | reverse complement strand
CTAATATGGTCAAAATTTGCATAATTTTACTTTCCCGCACTAGTGCGTAAAGTGACACTTTCAAAGCTAAAATGCGTGCGGGAAAGTGGGTTAAAGCGCACGGTAGTAGAAAAATATAATTTCTCATTTTTTCCGTTTAGTTATTTATAGCTTGATCAATAATTGTGATTCCCAATTTTAATTTCCATTGATTTGGATGAACGTGTTATTGCATATTAATGTAACACAACCTTTCTCTCACACAAGCTTTCCAGCTTCCATCTTTTTTTCTTTTTTATCGGTTTCTTTCGTTTCAAAAACGGGTAGCGTCCTATTTAATGTTAATAATAATTGTACACGGCATTCCAGTGTTTATGAATTAAGTTAAGGTGGAGCTCTCTATCCCGCAGCGTCCTTTGTTACAACCTGATTTAAAACTATTCTTCAAATGCCAGAGCCTAGGGACATACAAACGTTAACATCTACATAATTACCCGAAAATTACAATTGCAGTAATATGTTGATCAACCATTTTGTGTTATCTTTTGTTTCATGGATAATTTTGAATATGTCTCTCCCAAATGGAGTGAGTTATTTTCTGCATTGAATTTTATACTTATGTGTTCAAAGTACTGCATTAACATAGGAGAATTATGCCATTTGGTAGCATGATGCAGCATTTTTCTAATCATTCGCCCAAGCTTTCACATAATTTATTAGATATTTGAACTTGGATTTTGGTGAGGAGTTTATGTCTTAAAGCTTGGATATCCATAGCAGCAAAAGATCTTCCATTAGAATTTTTAATGGTATCATACATTAAGACAAAGAAACAGGTTTGCTCCGGAGTAATTCGAGAACGAACGATTCTCCCCGTATCTCCAATTATTGTTGGTCTACTCAGTTGTATTGTTGGTTAGTTAGTTTCCCTTGACTGATATACTGGGTGAAAGCTTGAAGTTATTAAATTTATAAATTTCGAAGTTTTCAATATCCAGCAGACCTTTTTGCATTTGCTAAGGAAGGTAAAAAGAGGATACCGTTGAAAATAATCGTGAGAGTTTGGAATATTTTTGCTCACTAGAAACTTTTGAAGTAGAAGTTTTAGGACCTATTATAATATATTTCATTATTACTGCTTTGAGGGTGTGTTTTGCCCAAGAAACTGTATTATTCTTGGAACTTCTTTTTCCTGCTAATCAAGACCATAAGCTCGGGTCCCGTGAACATCGCTTCGCTCCTCCATTTTATACCTTTTAGACCTTTTAGGTTTGTTAAAAGCAACGAGATGTACATTTCAAATCACCAGGGGAACATTCAGCGAGCAGTTGTGAAAAACCACTCAATAATGACATCACTGACAGGTAGGCCATGTTATCTGAAATGCCGCGTTGTTTTGTATCTTTGTCAAGTGTACATTGCGAGAAGCAGGATATGAAGTATCTCTCATTTCGATTTCCGGCTGATTTAACCAAGGAAGGTGACTATTTAATTGATCTCTCTGTGCACCTAAATCTGTTTAAACTCCTTATTCTGTTTCGTTTAACAATCATCTAACTTACAGCACATGTCAAAATACACAAGCATCAACTCGAATTGATCAGTTGTCCTCCAAAACAATATGGCGGACCTGTCAAAGTCGGATGCTCTGGAATGGTCTATTAAGAAATAAGGAGCCTTCTCCGAGAAATAAAATAATATTGGGTGATATTGAAAATAATTTCACTCATCCGTGTAATAATATAATAATATAGACTGTACAATGATATTTTCTACCAGTCAACCCTGTACCTTGTGACGATATTATTTTCTCCCACATCCGGCGTCTTTTTCCTTTATTTTCCACACCTTCGGTTCGATGTAAGCGCCGATCGGCATAAAAGCACCAAGTTAAAGGGCTGTAATCCATGGACACCGCTTGAACTTGTTCATTTCCCTTTTCAATTAAAGCGCGTCACCCTCCATTTCCTTTTTTGACCTGTTGCAATTTGCGGGAGACCGGATGACATACGAAATATATCGGGACGGCCAAAAAACGGAAAGCTATTATTTGGAGACAACGGAGTTAGTTAGGATAGTGTTTTCAAATCTTTTATACAATGATGGGAATAAAATCCGTATACAGGGTGAATCACGACCAACGGGATGGAGGTTTATAGCGAAATGGTGGAAGTTTCAAAATGTTTGTCACCTCAGTAGCTCGTACCTTCATATCGGCTACATTTAAAAATTATTTCGAAATATACAGGATGTTCCAGTAAAGTGTAGCGTATCAAAGTTATATTTTTTCTCATGGGACACCCTATATTTTATTGCATTTTCTGATTGCCACTGAAAATAAAATAGTTCCTTATAAATACAAAGAGTTCTGAGTTATCCTGACTTTTCTAAAAATGTGAACCTTTCGATAAAAATTAATAACTCATTGATATAACACATTCTAGCATACTTTCTCTCACATCCCAATACTTGGACATTCGTTCAATGTATTTCACGATTGAGTACTAAACATCTATTTACAGGGTGTTACATCCAATGGGTGATATCGGGCTTAATTTGAATGGAACACCCTCTATTTTGATAATGCACCATGTTTGAAAAAATGTCCTCTTTCGAATTGTATAAGGGTGGCCTTCATCTAGGTATTATACTTTTTGTGCAATTTACAATTTTCTCAAATTGTATGGTAAATCTAATAAATATGCAATTCTCTTAAAATTTTAAACTGTTGATCTGTGAAAAAAAACAGTGAAGTTGTCCATAAATATGCACACCTGTAGTTGCTGAGGTACACTAGCTCATTTTTTACCGATAAGTATTCGAGTAAATAATAAAACAAAAACACATTTTTAATGAAGCAAATGCATAAATACTACAAAACGAACAACAAATTATTCAAAGCAAAAAATGAAAAAATACTATAATAGATGATCAAAATGCTTGTTATTTTGTGCAATGTAACACGTGATTCTAGCTTCCAACGATTTACCTACATAATTTTTTTTATTGGTGAACCATTTTACCTATTTAAAGTACGCCTCAGCGTGTTTAAGTCGAACTTTAAAACACGGGCGTGTTTTAAAGTTACTGTTGCAACATCAATAACTCTAGAAACGAAGTCTAAATCTATGGTCTGAATTATGTCTAAATGACAATTTTCTCATCATTGATCTGACAGGAGTAGTTTGTAACGTCAAAACTTTCATTCGAACAATATTCAACTATTATGTCAAATTTATAAATTAAAATGGAAAATGCCGTTGGTATTGCTTGAAATATTAATATTCCGATTTTTCAAATCTTACGAAATGGTATTTAAATTAATACTATTGACATTCACAGAACTCAATAAGGTTAAACTTCCATCAAAATACAAATTAGTTCATGTTTTACTCATTTCCCTGACAACGCAAGGTTTACATCATATACATCACGAATTCAACCATTCGACATTTAGTTGTTGTTGTAGTAGTTATAGACCAGTATTTATAATTTCAAAGTGTACCAATAAAAAAAATAGCGTAAAGTATTCGTGGATAACTGGTCTTTAAAACACTTGCTCTATTTCGAGCACTCCGGCTTCGCCGTCGTGCTCGAAAAATCGCTCGTGTTTTAAAGACCTTAATATCCACTTATACTATAACAAAGGTGCTGTAGTCGCGAAAGCGTTCGATATTCTCAATTTCATATCGTCTGGAGTGGTAGGGGGTGTAGAATACACAATATTCTCGATATAACCCCATTCGATAAAATCCATCTTGGTCAATTCTGGTGACCTAGCTGGCCAATTATAAGGACCGCCTCTCTAAGGATCCAGAAGTCTTTTTCCAAGAAACTCGAAAATACTCTACCATCCAGGTGTTCGTCAAAAAAATACGGGCCGATAACATACCCGCCCACAATACCTCCCCAAACGTTTACACTTCATGTTTGTTTGCTGTATCGTGATAATGAAAAGTATGTCTATTCACTAACCCATTAATGTGGAAAGTTGATTAGTCATTTAACAAGACATTATTGAAAAAATCACGATCTTACAACTTTATCCAAAGTCCATAAATAAAAATTTAAACGTTTATCATAATCCTGATATGTCATCTGCTGGAGTAGTTTGATATAATACGGATGGTAGTATTCCACAGTATTCCACACACACTCATTTGACTTATTTTTAGTTCACTGGAAATATTTCTAGTACTGTAGTACATCAAATTCGTTGGCGTGTCGCCAGTAACTGGTTTAGTTTTGCTCATTCTCTCGTATGCAACGCTACCAGTATCACGAAATCTATTGAACAGTCTTTCAAGAGCTTCCTTCTTCGGGTGAATTTTATCAGGGTGCTCTTGAGCATAAATTCTAGATACTAGGAGACAATTTCCTGAACATACCCCAATGCGAAGTATCATGTCGACTCGATTTCCCATAAGATTTGGGAAAATTGTAAATTGCACGAAAAGTATAATACCTACCATTCAAAAGAAGACATCCTGAAATACATTCAACAAATGTCCAACAATTGAGATGTAAGAGAAAATTTGCTAGAACTTGTTATATCAATGAGTTATTGATTTTTTTCGAAATGTTCACATTTTCAAAAAAGTCAGCATAACTTGGAACCCTCTGTATTTGAGTATGGGGAACCATCATGAAGGAGTACTTTATTTTTTGGGGGCAATCAGAAAATGCAATAAAATATAGGATGTCCCATAAGGAAAAATATAACTTTGATACGCCACACTTTATTGGAACATCCTGTATATTTCAAAATTATTGTAAAATGTAGCCTATATGAATGTACAAACTGATAAAGTGAAAAACATTCTAAGACTTTCACCGTTTCGCTATAAACCTCCATTCCGTTGGTCATGATTCACCCTGTATATGAATCATATGTACTTGCGGCGGCTTGGGTTCTGAAATCGATAGCGATAAATATAAATTAATGGTGAAAAATACTTTTCGGAAACAAGTCTATATTCATTTACCCTAAAAGGAAAGAGATGAACTTTAAATTTAATGGGAACAATCAATTTAGTACATGTAGGTATTAAACAATTTATTAAATGACATAAAAGCTTGTTGCGAGAATTACCTGTGTACTAACTACTTAGTCTTATTCGACATACTTATTATAGGTAACTTCATAAAATATGTAAATCTTGCAACAAGCTTTTATGTCATTTACTAAATTGTGTAATAAATATCCCTTTCAATTCGAAGCTCATTTTTTCAAGAAAAATCCAATAAAATATTGTTGTTATTAAGTCTTCCTCCATTGATATATTTCTAAACCTGGGCATTCCATCAAATACGTCTTTGTGACAGGGTCGTTTGCCTGTCAATTCAGTCTTCAGTCTAATTTTCCAATAATAAGATTTTCTAACAATTTTTTCCTCTTCAATATTATGAATTTAATGTAACGTGGCATCTCCAATGTCCAGGGAGAAGATATCGAAATACTGCAAAAATAATTTCAGTATTATCCAAATAGATAAATTAGATTGTAGTTTCCACTATTCACTTGTTAAAGCTGATGAGTTCAACTACAATGAGTCCCAGAAAAATGTCAAATGTTAATTACAAAAAAATTGACTACTCCAGCTCCAGTGATGATGACCCGGTCAAAGACTCGAAGATAAAGACAATTCCAGGGATTTAGATGGCTAAATTTCTCCAGGCAACAAATCATACAATAATATTTTGAACGACATTACAAGTTGCTTCGAAAACTTTCCAGAATAGGAGAATGCTAAAAGCGTACGAGAAATCCGTCTTCAATTCAGTTGTACTCAACTCACTGGAGATGGGATATTGTTCCTGTTTTTATATTTTTACTTTTCACTTATTGTAGAGTGGTACGTAATAGCTTCATTCATGCTACTAGTTATAAAATGCGTCATATTGTGTAACGAGTGAAGTGACACCAGGAAGCATTTCATACAAGATTTTATCTAATTTTGACGGAAGCACATATTGTTACTGATTTTCTCATAAACGCCAACATGAATGTTCACATGTAGGAACTCTACGCATTTCGATTCGACAGTTTCCATGCTATTCATACTGATTTCATGGCTCCGTAGCAGAATAGCGTCAGTCAAAATAGAGCTAAAACAGCGGCGGTCAAAATAGCGCAGGACAAAATAGTGCTTGACAAAATGGCACTTGACAATACAGCACTGCGACTAAATAACGACGTTCAAAATATCCTAGGAAAATTAGCTCTTATAATATGGAAAACTGGAGGAATTAACCTTTTCCAGTGTGAATGTAATTATTACATGGTGGAATTGTAATGATGATAAACATTGCATGACTCCTCCTTCAAGGATATTTCGGTTGTTTACACTTTGATCTGTGTCAGTTGGTCGGGAAGCGATATGTGTTGGATTATGATGGAAAATATTGATTGTCGTTCTTATTTGTTCTTCTCTCCTTATTTTCTGGTATCTCTGTATCTGTAGAGTAGGGAGGGTGAGTGTGTAGGCTCACAGCACTTAGGCCACATGTGACCCATTGTACATCCTCCCGAGGAGTTGTCCTCCTAGGTCATTGTCCATCCTGTCCTTCTCAGGAAGGTGGACAGGTCACTGGGAGACATCTCCTTTATATCGGCAGGTGTAGGCCAAGACTCACCGAACACACACTCTCTTATTGACGATAACTCCGGACACTCGCATAAGACATGCCTGACAGTTTCATCTTCCTGTTCACACATCCTGCATAGAGGTGTGTCCACTAGCCCCATAGTATGGAGGTGTTCACTTAGTTGACAGTGACCAGTCAGAAATCCTACTGTTAAACGTAGGTTTTTCCTGGTCATCGCCAAATATTTCTTCGACGCCAGCTTCCCAGGGTCGCCCAGGGTGATCCTGGCAAAACTGCATCCTTTGATTCCATCCCATCTCTGAAGGGATTGAGCATGGGTGTAACGTTTGGCTAGTTTCGCAATTGTCGAAGTCGTTAGGCCGTCGATGTCACTGGGTCCTAGAATTTTTAGTCCAGCGGCTTCCCTGGCTAAAGAATCAGCAATGCGATTTTCTTTACTCCTGTCGTGCTCTTTAACCCACCTCAGGATAATGTTGTTATCTGCCGAGACGTCAGCTAAATCTTGGTGGCACTCTAGTACTAGCCTCGATATAACACGTTGTCTGTTCAAGGCTAATAGGGCTTGTCTACTATCAGTGCAGATTATTATGTTTTTGCCAGAAATTCCTCTTCTGGTTAGTTCTTTTGTGGCAATTGAGATACCAGCCAGTTCTGTTTGAACCACGCTGGTGTTGTTTCCCATTCCCCACATTTTCTGGTATTGTTATAGACAGTTACATACTTTGGTCTCTGTGAGCTGGTCGAAAAGCGATGTAGAATTGACTGATGATAACTATTGTATGACCATTATTTATGGAAAATATTTGATTCCTGATTATGTTAATTCAGTCTATTTTTATGAATTAGATATTGAAATAATGGAGCAGAATTATTCTTGTGTGGTGCATATGCCACTGTTTCAGTTCTGCGTTATTTTTGCGCAGCGCTATTTTGTCCACCGCTGTTTTTGTCGTTCGCTATTATGACATGCGCTGTTTTTGTTCAGAGCTACTTTGTCCCATGCTGTATTTGTCCAGCGCTATTTTGACTGACGCTATATTGCTACAGAGCCAATGTTATTTATTCGGCTTGATAGTTTGTCTGTTCATTTTAATAGCTGCCGCTTTGAGTAATAATACTCAGATATGGTGCTCGAATATTTAAGTCCAATTTCATGAATTCAACGTCTCCGGGAATTAACCAAATTAACTGTGAACATTGTGTCATACATGTTTATAATTCATGAAATGAGAGTTTAGATGATTAATTAGCTTCTAGATGGAGCATTATCATTCCTAGTTGTCCTCAATTTTATATGATGCCATATTGAACATTCTTCTTTCCTATCTTGTTTCTATCAACTGGTGGAGGAATGAATTTTTCGTCAACAGTTCCAGTATATTTTTCATTATGATAACGCTAGTCAGTTTTGAAAAATGTCACTTTATATGTCAAACATAGATAAACGTAACTCTCGTTGGTTTTAAAACGGCGGATAGCATTGCAATGCAATGACCGATAAAAATATGAAAATTCAATGAATTTTTTCCAATAATTTGACTGGAATTATCAGTATTCACGATTGATTTGTACTCTGAATACTCTGCCATAGTCCAGCGAAAAATTCTAATTGCCGCCCAATGAATATGAAAACGATTGTGTTTGAATCAAGTTTTATGGTACTTAGATCTATCTACTTGGAAACTGAAAAAGAATTCTCAATTTATTTGTTCAATATAAATAATTGTTACGAAATTGATATGAAAATACAAATCACACCACGCTTTTGGTGATAGACTAGAAATTTCCATTCACTTTCCAGTTCAATCTCTGATAAAAGCGAGTTCAAATAATCAGAACTGTTATTACTTATTAATAATTCAAACGAGTGTTTGCACATTGTTTTAAAATAAACCATGATTTTTTTATTCACATTGAAAAATTGTTCAGTGAAATCCAATCTTTCCATGGTGAAGTTTAGCATTTTCAAGGTAAACGTACAGAAAAGAGAACTGAATAACAATTGGTAACAATAAACTGAGTATTTTCAAAATACTTTTATCTCAACACCCTCAATGTTCAACTTTTCCCTGCTACATTCTTTTTCTAGGAAGTGATTTGGAAATCTCATAATTTATGTCACTTCAGCAGCTCACTGTCGCTGGCTGTCACTAGACGGGGTTGAACGAATGAAAATGGCTGTTTTGGCGGTAATAAACGTAGGTTTATTCATATCGTATTGCCGCAGTGGACGTACTTCCCAATTCGCGATCGTAAGCCATCACTGAAGGGCGCTAAATAAAACAACATAGCCACTTTGGCGGTGAACATAAATGTATCAGGTATGGGTTAACTGTAGTATATATTTTCCAAATTCCATGGGTGATGAGTGAGAAAGTTACTTTATCTACGACCACCTTTAAAATTACGCATTCACGAACCAAAAAAGTGTGGGAAATCATACAGATACATAATTACGTTAAAAAGCGTGCGTAAATGAAGAATGCTTTTTGAATGTGGTTTTCATTTTAACACTATTTTTAAGCTACGCAATTATCTAGTTTCCTTGAATTTAGTCGTTTGCTGTATAAACTTTTGTGCTGTCAGTTAATTTGACAAAAGTGTCAGACAAAGTGAAAAATATTTGTTACATGGAAAAAACAAATTACCCAATGATATGATTGGTAATTTAAATAATTGTCCTCATTTTACTGTAAAAATTAATTTAAATATATGAATTTGATTGATAAGAATTCGTTGTGTATATATTTGTTTATGGAAAATTCATTTTTATGTTTTTTAACTCGTTTTTCGCAACTCGTGCGCAAAAGTATAACTTTACGCATTTGTATCATAAATAACTATTTTTCTCCTTACTATATTGTAAACTGCACATTTCTACACTGTTCTTGAGAGCAAAAGCAACCATTACCAAAAAAGTATCGATTTCCTTTGACGACGTCTACGACTAACACCCTTAAAACGTGTATCTTGTTCATCTATATGAATATAAATAGTACAATTTATTATAAACATTATTTTTCTCAAATTGAATTGAATGTACTGACTCTATAATTTCTCCATCTTTAACCAATTATTATGTCACACTTGACGTACTGCCGGAGACTTCTGGCTCCGTTATGTTGTATAAAATTTCATTCCTAGCTTCCTTTTCATTGCTGACCTTCTCCGCTACATAATTAACATAACTTCATTACCAGCCCTTGCTTTCGCTCGGGTACAAAATCGTTCTCGACTAGTGAATGTTACTAATATCTCTTATAGTATACAAATAATACAATAGCAAGTGCTGAAGAGACTTTGTTCAGTTAATTGGAATATATTGACGGGAAAAGTCCGTGGAGGTGAAGCTGTTTTAAGGCTCGACACACTATATTATATGTTTCAGAAAAAGAAGCATATTTATGGCAACTGAATCATGAACAAGTTGCATTTTCACGAACCGTCAATATACCCTTATTGAAGGAACTCAATTAAGTCGATTTATTTTCTTGAAAATACTTTTGTTATTTGATGATACCTAAACTGAGAGTTCAAAACACCACCACAGAAAATTTGTTGTATGAAGTTCGTACTAAATGTATGTCACCTTCTTCAACCATGATTTCAAATTGAGACGAATCTAAGAATCGAATACATCAACCTGTTCAGACTACAGAACCTGACAAAGAAATGTAGATAAACATATTCACTCGAAGCTCCATACTCGAATGAAAATAGGGAAGTTTCAAAATGTATAAAAACTTCATTTTATAGCATGTTGTATAAATCCATATCCCACGTTATCTGGGTCAGTAAACACAAATGAAAAACGATAATTTTGATACAACTCGTTTTTATGACTTTTTTTATTATCAATACTTCACGCTTTGCGTGTGGAATATTAATATGTTTAGTTAGTTTACACACGTATATGTTCATTCCAATTGGGTTTTATCGCAAAGTTTATATCGGTTTTCGTATAATTTGTAATGCTTTGAACTGAATTATTAGATATTTCAATGATGACAAATAATCTATAAATAATTTATTTTTGAAGAAGTCTGAAATTGATGATTTAATTCACAATTTTCGAGTACAATCACATTTTCAGTTTAATATCAGAGAACTAGATAATCGTCTTATATAGATTTTTTGTACGGCTACAGCATATAAAAGGTACGGTTTATGAATAAAATACCCAACAGTTTATATTGAATTTCTACAGTTTCCACCATTCCCTTAAAATTAAATTTTCTTATGATCATCTCTATACTTGGCCCAATATGGCCACCTATGTGAAAATCCCATTGAAATTTAGAATTCCACTTGGAATTGAGAAGACCGAGTTTTTACCGACAGACTGGTTCAAGCACTTTCCATGATATCGCATGAAGAGGCGATAATTGAAATTCGTCATGTGAAATCTTCTAACAATATAATTTTGCACTAGTTTGAAATAACAAACCTTTTCATCGTTACTTTCAGTATGTGTACATTTACCTACTTACCATTCCATTTTTGAAATCAGGAATAGTTAAGATTATAACTTCATGCCTTGATTCAACATTGTCAATTTTCATTGCACCTTCATCACTCAATGAAAATATCCTCGGTGGCTTCAAACGGGAATTTATTCCTATTTAGCCTATCAAACACATTTGATTTTTTGTGTTTATATCCGTCATTCCTTTCTCTCAAAAATGCTCGAAGAAAAGGATACTTAAAAATATCTATGTATTTTTCCATGAAAAGAGTGAATTCATCATAGAATATTCACACCATAATCTTGATGGAGAGTTCAACAAAGCAGATTTTTCGTGGAAGTAGGCCAAAAGTACGGTTTCTGGAACTGCAGTAGCAGTCTTTGTTGGGCACCATTTCTTGGAATGATTCTTTCAATTTCTTGACGTTGTTGATGAAATAACAAATCTTATGAATGATGCTATAAAAACAGGTTCAAGCCGTCCATAATTTCATGGGAATTTCATATAAATTAAACTCATTAGTTAATAAAAATTCAAAGAAAAATTGTGCAGGGAGGAGGAAAACATTAATATTAATTTTTGAAGCTGTCTTTGATATAATTCATCAATTAAAAAAATATATGCTGGTTAGCCGTTAGCTAATCAGCTGAGCTGAGCTAGAGTAGCTGGTTGAGCTGAGCTCATCGGTAAGCTAGGTATTTAACTTAGCTTACTTTCTTAGCTGGTTCAACCGGCTGAGTTCTACAGCACTCAGCTAATTATGTGATATTCATAAAATTCACGCTAATACCGTTATAATAATCCCAATTTTCGTTTGTTCCATCAATATCTCAATTTTTTAGGTATTTTAAATAGTATATTCATGTACATTCCCATTCACAGCTAACAAACAGAACAAAAAACACATTTACTCGGTACACTGCGACTCGGCAGTTAAGTGCCAAATAATTGACAACTTTTTGTGAAGGAAACAGTTAGCTGAAGATACGGAAACTAGGGTGATCCCAATTCTACCTCTAGACTTTTATCACGGTCGTAATCTTTATCTACTACATCACTTCCAAATCAAACGAACCAACAACAAACAAATCACGCTACATCTAACAATTCAATTTGGCGGTCTTAATTCGTCTTCTTCGATTGTGAGATACGGAAACTGACTGCGGTATTAATCGAAGTCTACAAGATACGATGGAATCTTCTCAGCTAACACAATTGCAAAGTAGCAGGATATATATGCATGGTTTCATCTGTTAACGAACGTTCTCCGAATGTTTGGAGAACATAACCGAAAATTGAACAGAACACATTCCACTTAAATGTTCCTTTGCAGATAATATGTATTAAAATACCCGGATATGAGAGCCTACAAACGTATCGATTCTTATTTCAACACTCGTCTTTGTATGAGACTATTACGGTGTATAAAAAAGGTGATTAAGATGTGTTTTCTTAATTCCAGGAACCTGCAGACGAAAGACCATAAGTCAAACAATTCCGATTTATTCTTCTCACAACCCCACTTATTTTGTGTCTCTCCTTATCTGACTATAGCACATAAGTTTCCGTATTTTAATGAGTAATGTAACATAATATGACTTTTCAACCTCCATTTTATTTGAAATTTATCATCGTACTAAAGAACACAACTGGACTTATGTTAGGAGGGACACATACAATCTTTGTATATCCTTACGACTAGAACTGACTCACGTTAAAAGGTAAACAACCTGCGTACTCAAAGGAGTGCAAACATAATGCAAACAGCGTGATCATTCAGTAGATATTGACTCTTAGGCATTCAATTTCCGAATACTAGGAGTGTAAAGCCATGGGGCTGTATTTCCGAGTGAACTAGAGTACAACTCGTGTACGAAATTGATTGAATTTCGCACGAAGATCGGTTATCCGTATGGTCGAAAGCTTCGTACATGATTTGTTTCGCATGTGGTGACTGGAGTGGGTATCCATCATTCGAATATCTAAGTTTGTATACGATTATAACCTTTTTGCGCGATCGATCTTTTTTGTTTATTTACAGCATCGGTTGTCAGGATGGTAGGTTGTGTTTACTGGTTTCTAAGTCTAACACGTCGGTAAGTGATTCACTTACCGTTCAGACGTCGGTAAATAAATTACTCACCGACGTCTTAGCCCTACATACATTTAAGTGGTCCTAAATAATATATTACTTCATTCATTACACGAAAGGAACAAAAAAAAAATTAAGATCTATATTTTTTTAATGAACAGAAACGAACAGAGAACAATATAAAAAGTAATAAATAGCATGAAAACAATTTCACCAAAATGCAAATTATATTTTAAACTGATCGAGAAGTATAAATGTTACTTTTGACATTTAGTTCATACCGAAGAAATTTAAATTATTTGATTCGAAGTTTATTTCAATACGATCGCGCAAAAAATGGTATAAGTATTTCGAACGTTAAGGGTAATACCGGTGTCCAGCAAAATTGGAGGCTTCGCTACGCTCAGCCTCCAAACATTGCTGTCGACCGATAAACAACCCTTACCGTTCTTGATACTTAATATACTATTTATTTGTTCAGTTTTACGTTATATATTGTGAATCAAATCTGAATTGGATGAAGAAGACTAATATTCAAAGATTACCATTTGTGTTTCATTTATTTGTAAATTGCACATTATTATTGTGTTCAGAGACTCGCAATAAAATCAATGGATTTTAAATTGAGAGTATATTATGAGAGATATGTAGGTACATCAGTATAATGAAACAGACGTCTGTGGAGAGACAAAAAAAAACAATTTTTCGAAAGAAATTGTTTAGTTAAATAAACATGTATTGTATGTAGATGTAATATTTATCATAATTTCTTCACATATGAAATTGACCACGTTCTTCATTACAACTATTTATCTGATAGAACAAGTTCTTCAATTTTTTTTAAATAAAAATGTTTGGCTAGGTGTTCTGCCGTATAAAGCTAAACCCCCGTAATTTGCAAAACAATAAAAATGGCGTAGGATAACAATTAAACTTCAATGTATAATATAGCTTCACCTAATGGCTTCAACTTGTAGAACCTGTATTACAGTAGAAGAAATGGACGAGTAAATTAATTTTTTTGTGTAAAAACCTTCATATTTTATCACTTTCATAAAATAAAAACCCATACGGTGAATATCGTTATGAAAAATGAGGCCTTATACTAGGGACAATACCGATATTTTGATAATACGGTGATTGCAGCTATATTAATTGGGATATGTAGGAGAAAAGGTAGAAATGCCGGGATATTCCTAAGGAAACCACCAATTTCTTGCACTCCTATTACATTAAAGCAGCTATACAGTTTTATTTTAATATTATACACAAATATGAGGCAATAATACCTAATCTGGAATGTCCAAAATATATTTTTTCCTGCAAAAAATCGAGTTTTCTCCAATTATCATTATTATTTCTTCAAAAATATAACTCATACTTATTACGTTTAATTAATGTTTCAGTAATTTTAGAAATGTACAGTTTTGGAGTTTTTTTTTCAACTTTAGCTACAGAAGGCATATTTTTCCACAGTTGGAAATCTTCAAGTTCCATTTTTTCAACATTGACCCTTCTTTCTGACTAGATAATATTATTGGCACACAATTAGACAATAAGTAAGAAACACGTATGAACCCGCCCGAAATATTGTATACGCTACGCGTAATACCCGTATTTGAATTTTACTAAAGAAAATCTACGTATTTGATCGCAAGTACGTGTTTATCCTATAGTAAAACAAAAATACGTGAACTTTTCTTAGCATTTGAGGTATTTTTTGCAAATACGGGTGGAAAAAGGATCGTTTTTTAGCGTTTTTGAGCAAAATACGAGGTTATAGCATAGGAAAGATCCCAGTTTTTAATATTTTTATTATACCCGACACAGTGGACGGCAGTGTTAGTGTATGTCGAAAAATTGTCTCAAATATCTTTGTTTTTTGCCAATGCAAATATTCTACGAATACGAACACATTTTCGAAGCTGGTTTGAATGATGTGCGATTTTTTCCACCCCGATTAACTCGCGGCGTAATTAGGGACATAAAGCAATTTTTCGAATAGATCACTTATCGTAACGTAATAAAGATACGTGATTAATCAGAAATAGGTATAAAGCAAAATGCATTCGCAATGTTACGTAACCATACATGTGATTCAATTTCAACCTGAGCGTACGTAAAGTACGTAAAGTAAGCTGTAGACGTGCAGTATGTGATCTTATGTTTATTTTCGAGTTTATAGTTCACGTTCCAACAACAAGTCTGAATTCCATAGAAAATTTGCATTTAAAAACAAACTGTGGAGATCGTGTGCACCTTTTTATTTTAACTCGTAACAGGTGAGTTTATCATCCACACGATTGGTTGCAGTGAATAAAATCTAGTAGCAAAAAATTTGAAGTAGTGGAAATGAAGTCTACACATTTCTTTCAATTTTTTTCTCGCTTAAGTGGGTCATCCTGATTTTGAGAAATAAGGACACTGATGGTAGCCAAGTGGTTGGAAAAAAGGAGGTTGCACTACGAAAAGGAGTATGGGATAATCGCCCACAAAGATACTTTGGACACTGCTATCAATTGCAGTTATTTTCCATGCTTTTTAATCACGTTAAGCCACTATTAATAGTTAGGGAGGCGAGGTCGCTAAAGGGCGACATACTCGAGCGCCGTCGAAAGATAAAGTAATTTCGAAAAGAAAAGCTCGTAAGGTAAAAACCATTTTAACGGTGGGTATGGCGTGTACGGTTTTTCGAAAATGTGAAAGAAAAAACAATTACTTGGGCATTCTCGAGCATATAAAATAGTCAAAAGTCCGGAAAATAGAATTTACTCGAGCGCGTCAGATTTCCAGAAGAAGTGTTAAGTAGGCCCAGAGGAAGCTCCCTTTGAAAAAACTGACGATTTCGGCAAGACTAGAAGTTGCGACAAATTTTTGAAAATGCAAAAAAAAGTTCTTTTGAAATACTAGAGTGCGTCAGATTTTCATAGGGGAGGTTTATCTCGGTATCCTCGAAGCATATTTTCTTAATCGGACAAAAATGTTGGTGGGTTAATATATGTCCGAAATAGGTTTTTTCGTTTCTGGACGGCATATTTCTGTGAAACGCTCAGTCTGTATTACATGTTTATGGCACATTCCTCTCTTTTGCTTAAATTCTTCACTTTGTTTTGCTTACGGTACGTCCGAAAAGCAATTTAAGGATCAACAGGCTATTGGATAATATAAATAAATGAAACTGTACATGTTAATAATAGGTACTTTTGTAACTTTTGTAAGTTCTAGATTATATTCTTCAGAATAAGAAAAAATAAAATCGCGCTCGAGACTGCCGGATTAATGTTTTTTTTACAAGTTCACGACCCTATAACTCGGCGGCGTCAAGGTCTTATCGTTAGCTTAGTTAAATTTAGTCTTAAAACACTATGATCAACCCCCAGTATCTCAATCTGACGCGCTCGAGTATTTCAGACTATCGATTTTTTTACTAATCTGATCGTCTATTCTAGGCACGCGTCACTACATATAGTGCTAATACTTTTCAAAGTTGTTCTAAGGTACCTTCCATATCTTCAACTGCCACGCTCGAGTATTCCCGGAAAATCCCCTATTCGCCTTCCTAACTATAATAATTTACGTAACACCGATACCGATATTATAGAGAATTAGGAAAAGTTTCGAATATACAATGGCTTTGGTAGTAGAGATATGGTTGACTGTTGAATATTTACCTATGTGTTTTCTTATTTGTAGTTGTGTACAATACCAAAATAACAAATATTTTATCCTTTGTTCAATTCAAGGGGCCAGCTGTTTCATATGGAAAATTGAACTTGTAAGGTCCTGGAGAATGTGAGCCAGAGGACCCCGCACTTTTCTTATGGCAAAGTGGCATACCGTCAAATATTTTGGATATAATGTTGCTTTCGACTTCATGTGGCCAATTCAATCCTATGAATTTTTTTCCGATATACAAGGTGTTGAAGTTGGAAAAGCCTTGTTTTTCGTGACGATGTAATTTTATTTTCAACAAATAGGTAAATATGCATTTTCAGAAATTGTTATGTTCTAGTATATCGTAAGTTCACACATACATAGTTTAAAATGTCTACATATGCAGGGTGGGATTGAATTCAATTCATTTCAAATTCAAAGCACACTTTAAAAATGGTTTGGAAGCTAAATAGGACAAATGGTTTATATCCAACAAATGTTTATTCAATTTTTCAATTAACTGTAGTACATTTTTCAATCAATGATTCAATACTCTTCGGTAGGTATCCATATATATGTTTCCATAATTCCGTTCACTATGCCTATTTGGATCTACCCTCTTGTTTCTGAGATACTGGTCATACTGAGATTATGGAATGTTTCCAATACATTTACTGTTTCAAAGTGATTAAAAATAAAATATTGACGTGTCTAGTTGATAAATACAGAGTAATTTGAAAAAAGGGTATTTTCTCTATCTTTTGTCGATTTAATAACAAGATGTGTTTGCAGATCACCCGGTATTATAAGGAAAGTACTGATATCTAGGTGAAAAATACGTGTCCAAAATTGAAACAAAGGTTCGAACTCATGGAGTGGGTTATTTATTTCATATATAAAAAAAAACTAATTTCAGGTTGCAGTTAGAATTACCCTGAATGAAAACCCTCTAAAACTAGGTGATACTAGAAGATTGAATAAAAAGTATCCTTTTATATCTGACCTTGCTTTCATTGAATTGAATTTCCTAAAGTTCCGACAATTCGTCCTCATTTATCTACCTAATCATGTCCCAACGTGTATATGTTGACATTTTGAACTATTTATGAATAATTTCACGATAAATAGAACATTTGTTCGTAATTTGTTCATAATAAGATTACTTCATCACGGAAAACAAGGATTTTTCAGCTTTAACACTCTGTATATCGAGAATTAGTCATAGGATAGAATTCCTTCCATGAACACTTCAGGTCAAAAAATCGAGTATATCATCGAATCAAGAATTTATGAGATTGTAACATGTGAAGAGCGGGGTGGCGATCCTTTCAACATAACTTAGTTAAATGCAAAAATACTAAAGTTTGTACAATCTCCAGTAACATAGTTAATATACCTACTATAAATTCCATTCTGTGAGGTTACATCCAACTAATAACTAATTATTAACATTTAAATCGGTTTTTTATTTCACCTGTATTTATTTTTGACCTATGTTCCTCACTCTACCGGTTCTAGAATTGCAAGAAATGGGAATAATAATGATTTATTTGAAATAAATCGGTTCAATTCAGGAAATCGTCTATAACTTCCTACAGAGGATTTTTATTTGTAACAAAATATTTCCTAGACACTCTTGGTGTCCCTATCGACTTCGTATTCCCAGTGCGGAAAATGGGAAGATACGCGAATCCTACAGCACTGATAATTATCTGACTGTATCTATATAGATATATACGTGTGCCTTTTGTTGAAAAAAATTGCATAAAAGTAAGTCAACTGTATTTCACTACAAAGGACACGACATGGGTGTGAACCTCCTGAGAGTTAAGGCTTTCAACTAAAATAAATGGCTTGTTATGCAACCGGCTTCATTTTTAAATAATATGACCTGGATAACTGTTTCATATGGCTGTGTTATTAAAATACGTTGAAGTTATTTCATCAAATTTTATTCGTATGAAAGGAGGTATATTAATATTTTTTGAATTATCTCACAATATTTCAACTGAAGACAGGTATTATTTTCATCTGTACCTCCATTTATTTTTGTACAGTTGGAGAAAATAGAAATTCTGTGTAGTGATAAGCAGGACCAAGACCGTGTTGGTATTGCTTATTCGGCACTTGGCCTTGCTTGCATATACTCGAACTTACCGTATTGGTCACATTGTCTTGCCTGCCTACTCATTATTAGTCTTGGAGTTAGTCATTTAGCCTGTTGCACACTAAACCTGTTGCTTCCATCGTTCAGAAGAATTTCAAAGCAATGGAGTATAAATGATTGATATTCATCATCTTGTTACGTTTTTTTTATTCCACAAACCGTTAATACATATATATATATATAAATAATTTGGTAAATTTACAATTTCCAATAAAACTTTTATGACAGTCATCATCAGGAATGACCCTGTATTTGGTCCTCTTCTCACTTGGGTTCTGGTTCTTAACTTGCTGCCGATTCTGAATTTTCGCGATCGCCGAATTTTGCTATTTAAAGTTCAACAAATGTTTATCATTACTTTGAAAAAAAATGTATATAAATTTACGTATTATTAGTTGATTTTGTATTTGTTTTACCATACCTTATTAAGGTGTGGCGGACATTGCAGTACTTTAATTTTAACGGCAGGAAATCTCGAATAGGGTCACCTATTGGTATAGTACCAAACGCAGGCCGTACTAGTTCACGTCGAGATCTGTATTTTTCGTTGGATTTCTATAATGGGTGGCACTCTAGGTTTCTTGCTACTTAGCTATTGAGTAGATAAGATTACAGTAGGATTCTTTATATGGGAAAAATTTTAGTTTCCACTAGGTATGTTAATCAGAAGCGCCCTAGTTGGAGGACGATGTTTTTTTTGGTTGTTGGAGTTGGTGTTGTGAAGAAATGTGGTGGTCAGAATTTTGATTTTAAATAGTCACCCATAATAGGGGATATATCTGCACCGCATATTATTGAAATCCATATGGTCCAGTGTTAGTAGAGATTGTTATTTGATGTTATACATGGATTTTTAGCCTCTACTGAGGGATTTGTTCTTCAACCTATCCGCCATTGCAAAAGTTGTGGTTCCTGTTTAATCGGTATGTACTTTAGGTTCTTCTTGTTATTTATCTTTTCTTTGATTTATTTTGTTGACAAATCTAGTAATTTAAATTAATTTATTACGATAGATTCTGAAAGTAACGAAAATTTGGCAAAGACACAGTTGGAGATTCTGGATGTTCTCGTGATGTTCTAGGCATTCAATATTGTGGTCTTTTATTTCCAACGGAGTTAAACCCCTTAAGAAGGGTGAGTTCTTTATTATTTTATTTAGGGAATATGATTTGTAAATTTATTTTTAGAAACTAATGCTCTTAATGAAATTACTTTGGTAATTAAGCTTATCACATTGCAATATTTAACTTAATTTCATTGATAAAATCTAATTTTTCCAATTCAAAATTAAATTTCAGTCTTGAAGTCTATGAGATTGAAAATTTCAATGAAAATAATTGTCATTCAAGAAAAACTTTAATAGGTTTTCTATTATACAGTAGAAACGGTGAATCTTTTCCATCACGTGACTGTTACGTCAGCAACAATATTCATATGAATCAAATCAAAACTTCTGTCAACTCGATAGAAATAATCGTTATGACTAATATTCCGAACGTCGGCCTTTTACGAATTGGCTACTAAGCAAGAAATTTAAATTTCTAATTGTAATTATCTGGTTAACATCTCGACATCATTATTGAAACTATCGATATACTGGGTGAATAAGTTACAAAGTCCAAAATTAATATCAACCATGCTGGCTTATTAGTAGAGAGCTAATTTTTGTAGGATGTCTTGGATTTTATATAAGTATTTATAATTAGTAGTTCATAAAACTGACGTAATATTTATTCTACTGACTCTAAAACTTTTAAAATTACAGTTTGTGAACTGGGGCAATATATCACATGGAATCCGTTCCATATTAAAAATAAAAAATAGAGATGTCCACAACAGACATCAAAATAAAATTGAAACACAGACAAGCAATAGAAAATTTTTAAGTGAAACCCAAGGCCCCATATATGTAATTAGTGCCTGGTCCTTTACATCAGCAGTTATTAACAAATAAGTAAAAGAAAACTACAAAAATAATAATGATTTATTGCTTCTGAAACACAATATGTTTACAACAATGAGTACAAGAGAGTTATATATTATTCTTATTACAAATCCTTCTTTAAAGTTCATCCGTTTCGGAATCTGAGCTGTCTTTACCATTATTTATTATCACTGGTTCTATATGTATTTCCAGCAAATTTTGGTCTCGAGTAAATCAGTCTTTGATTATTTTTTCGGTATGCCTAACACAATTATTCTATTTGCACTACAATTTTCCAGTGCTTCCTTCCACATACTCAAGACTCTTTTATCACCTTATCTGTGGAGTAGCATGCTTCCCTAAAAAAATAAAGTTTAAAATCATTATTATCTCAAACAAAACAAAATATTTTTTTATATTTACTTCATACTAAACTGAAATACACAATTTTGATATTCACATTTACATCAACTTAGAAATCAGCACATGTAGAAGCTTTAATTTATCACATTCAAATTAAAAATATGCACAACTTTCTGTATTCAGAAACTTTCTCTACTCAGAACCTCTATAATCAAACTACTGGTTTTTTAAGATTTTTATATAGGTACCTACTACATTAAAGCTGATGGTGAAAAATCACACTATACAGGGTGATTCATTACTAATTGGAAATAATTTAATAGTAGAATCCCGACTTCAAATTATGAAGATTTAACCCAAAACACCTAAATAAAATGTAGCTGCTTACTTAGTTACAGGGTGTTTTGTTTAAAAATTTAAAAACTATTTGTGCTCAGTACTTTAAAACTGTTTTACCTTTTCATTTCATATTTGGCAGAAAGTGTAGACACTGTACACCCTACCAAATAAAAATAAACAAACGTTTCTGGCTACTACCAGAGGCGTACGACTGGGGCAAGTGACAGGTTAATTGTTCCCAAATTCTACGCCACTGGCGGAATAGAAATTTTAGCCCAATTTTTTGATTCTCCAATACTTTTTACGTAAATAAAGTACTCTTTTTTCATAACGATAAAGTCAATATTTATCGAGATATTTCAAGTTAAACACGAAGCTGCCCAATTTTGATGTGTAATAACTATGTCGATGTTTTGAACCAGTGAATTGCATTAAATACGTAAATGAAACTTTAATCCGTGTCAACAATAAAGATCAAAACTATTAAATGAACGGATGAATTAAAAACAAATTGTAGTTATGAAAATTATAATCTAAATAAAAGTAGGTTCTGACAATTTTAATAACGTATCGGAAATATCAGAAACGAAAAGTACCTAAAAACCTTTTATAACATATGTTCTATGTGACCCCCGTTTACTTCAATAAGCTTATTCATTCTCTGGCTAAATGACCTCCTTACCTTGAAAAATATGTTAGGTTGATTGGCAATAAAATTAGCCGAATTTACAATTTTCTGCCATAGTTCCTGACGAGTGTTTATTTCTTGTGAATACACTAATGATTTCATATGGCCCCAAAAATAAAAATCTAGGGGGTTACCTTCGGGAGTTCTAGGCGGCCACGGAAATTCGCTACCTCTGCCAATCCAACGATGAGGAAATTTGTTATCGAGATAATTCCTCACTTTCATTTGATAATGAGGTGGTGCTCCATCCTGCATGAACCACATGTATCTTCTTCGATTAAGTGGCAATTCCTCGAGATGATCGAATAGAGTTGTTTCCAAAAATTGTAAATATGAGTTACCATTCAAATTTGATGGTAACTCATATGGACCCAACAAACTATCTCCAAAGATACCGCACCATACATTTATCTTGAATTCGTGCTGAAAATGTGATTCTCGGAATATATGGGGATTTGCAATATCCCAATTGTGGCTGTTCCTCCAGTTAAAAACTCCTCTGCGAGTGAATGTGGCCTCGTCAGTAAAAAGAATTTTGTGAACAAAACTTCGATCTTCATTTTTTTTATTTATCATCCACTGGGCAAAGTTCATCCTCAAAGGATAATCTCTAGGCAATAAATTTTGTACCGGTGTAAAATGGTAAGGTCGTAAATTTTCCTTTTTCAAAATTCGAAAAACTGAAGATTGACTTACTCCAGTCATTGCTGCTAAACGCCGACTACTTAGTTCTGGATTATTAGCAACTCGTACTAAAATATCGTCCTCATGATCCACAGTTATTATTTTCGGTCGTCCCATACCACTATTACGCTTAAATTGTCCAGTTTCTCCTAATCGACGAAAAATATTGCTGAAAGTTTGCCGATTGGGTTGATCTCGGTTTGGATACATTTGTTGATATCTGCGAGCAGAAGCAACACAGGAATAATTTTCTTGTACATAAACACAAAGCATGTCTCGCATTTCAAGATTAGTAAAATTGTTGTGTCGAGGCATTTTCACTTAACCGACTTTAAATTTTGCAACAATCACAATTTCAAGTGATATAAGCAACAACTAATAGCTATGACAGCAATGACAGCACCCCACTAGATCCAAGCAATTAATTCAGACCAGAGCCAACTGATATTGAAAAATTATTCATCAAATGCGATTTATCTGATTGTAATTAAAAATAGAGATCAGTTTATTTGTTTGAAAATATTTTTAAATCATTTTAATATTATTCTAAGTTTTTTGTCAATAATTTTAATATCTTTACCTACGGATTAAAGTTTCATTTGCGTATTTAATGCAATTCACTGGTTCAAAACATCGACATAGTTATTACACATCAAAATTGGGCAGCTTCGTGTTTAACTTGAAATATCTCGATAAATATTGACTTTATCGTTATGAAAAAAGAGTACTTTATTTACGTATAAAGTATTGGGGAATCAAAAAATTGTGCTAAAATTCCTATTCCGCCAATGGCGTAGAATTTGGGAACGATTAACCTGTCACTTGCCCCTGTCGTACGCCTCTGGTAGTAGCCAGAAACGTTTGTTTATTTTTATTTGGTAGGGTGTACAGTGTCTACACTTTCTGCCAAATATGAAATGAAAAGGTAAAACAGTTTTAAAGTACTGAGCACAAATAGTTTTTAAATTTTTAAACAAAACACCCTGTAACTAAGTAAGCAGCTACATTTTATTTAGGTGTTTTGGGTTAAATCTTCATAATTTGAAGTCAGGATTCTACTATTAAATTATTTCCAATTAGTAATGAATCACCCTGTATAGATAATATTACATGCAAAATCTTAATTATTGTTACTATGACCTCACTTCTGTTTCATTTAAAGTGTAAGCTGACTGTATGGGTTGAGATTGAGAACATGGGAAGATGTATTATGTATGTTTGTTTACTTACTTTGTTCATACATGTTATATACGGTATTCCGTACTGCCATTTTGGTTCCCTCGGGTAAATCCTCTGTTTTTAGTTATAATCAAGGTGTCTGACTAGGTGATGTTGGAAAAGTTGGAATATTTTCCTTCCTTTTTTAAGGGAACATACCGTTTTCACTGATATTTTCAGTGTAGTTGCCACTCTCTGAAATATAATATTAAATAGAAATGTCCTTAACTAGATGTATAATAGTATAATACCTCCTGAACAAATGAAATAGGTTGAAAAGGTCTGCCGTTGTTTTTTTCCATCTCAAAATATTCAATCAAGTTTATGACAAGCTCCTGTGCTTGTGAATTAAGCCATATTCCTGCAGGCATCTCTGAAAATAACTGTTGGTTAGTATACTGTTACAAGTACAATCATGCAGACACTTGATTCATGCAACTTTGAAAATTCTACAGAGATTTACAAATTGTGGAGTATTATAAATACTATTTACCATCAATAAGTAGTGAAATGACCATTTTAATATACCCGTCCCACGGTAATTTAGGTATTATGAAATGTCAAAAATTTACAAGTTGATAATGAATTAAATTCGTACTTACCAATGTCAAATGGAATAAAAAGTTAAATTAATCCTCACAAGAAATGATTTTAACAATAAATACACTTTTAACCCAAAAAATCGCTAAAAACAATACAGCAAATTAATCTCACATAACCTCAAATGCGGTAATGTCAAATTCAACTTTTAGCACGAGCTGTTATTCGCGTTACATCTATAATATCGTTGTCTCTTTTCACGATTATTACGGCAAATTTGAAGAAACCATAACGTATGTCCTGTTGTTAGTCTTGTGAAGAAGACAATCGATCGTATGTTGTTATGTTTGATTTATATTGACAGAAAGAGATAGTATGTAGAAAATATGTGTTGTATGAATCGTAGATTGGGTCACGTGATGGAAAAGATTCACCGTTTCTACTGTATTTCCAATAAAATTAATTTTGCTTAACCCCTAACTGGTATGGCGGGGTCATTTTAGACCCCAAAAAAAATGGTGATTAAAATTCCAGAAAAAGGAGAACACCTGGCAACGCCGCCGTCCAGCTATTCGTCTGTGGCGTTGAGTACATTACTTGAACGTAGTCGCTGAAGTTGACTTTGTACTTTGTTGAGTGTTAGACGTCGATAGGGTCAAAATTGACCCCGCCATACCTTAAAAAGGCCAATTGTCAGTGATTTAGTTTTAAATAAATATGACTAATTCAAGTGTCAGAACGAGGGAGATGTTATATTTGCCCACGTAATGATAATAAACAATCACTTAGATGTAATAAGTGTGAAAAACATATATGCAAAAACCATTGTGTTACATCAAATTTTTGTAGTAGGTGTAATATTGAGCAGTAGTTATCATCATGTTCATACTTGTTTGTTAAATTTTTTGTATATAACTAAATATTTCTCATTTGGTTTTTGATCCTTCATTTAAACATTATTTAATAAGAATTTAGTACTTTTTGAAAATACACGTGTGTTTTTTCGTTATTTTTTGAGATTTTTTACTTGGAGTGGTTTTTTAAGTCAACCCCATATATTTCTTTCTAGCAGTAAGTGATATAGAATTTTTTGGTTTATGCAGTGTTATCATCATTAATATAATACTTTTTTATTATAATTTGCTTAATTTTTTGTTTATTTACACAAAAAAATCCAAAGGTCAGATATGACCCCGCCATACCTTATATGTATTTTTTTCTTGCCATACCAGTTAAGGGTTAAAGCGAATCAATAATAGGTATTTCCATTGTTTAGGGTTTTTTTTTTATGGGACTAGTTTTACCTTGGACTTTTTTTTATGGAGGACTGGTTCTTATGGTGAACTGAATCGAAGTTTAATTTTGGCTGATTTCCTACAAGTTTGGCAGCATACATGTCCCGGTGATGGGGGCAACTTGAATCACCTATTTGAAACTTTGAATCGCTGTACCTACCGCTAGTATATCTAGTGAAGGATACCTCAGGACTGTATTG
>CAJUYI010003015.1:6626-26233 GCA_910591695.1 Galerucella pusilla | reverse complement strand
TTGGATACTGTACCGGGTGGGCAAATAAAAACGGCGACCGTTATTATTGTTAATTGTAGATACACCAAACAACATATTGGTAGTGGTCGAGTTCATCCCAACGTAGAGCTACCGGAGCGAATTTTCTGCTGAACGCAACTAATAGGTGTTGTTAAGAGAAATAAAACCGTAGTGAGTGCGTTTTTTTTAAAACAAAGATCCAGGTGAGCAGATTTAATACAATTATTTACCTACCCTTCAGCGAATGGCTTGTTTAAACATCACAGGAGCCATGAGAACAACACCAACCGCGGCAATGAAATTAATTACTGGTTTGACCCCTCTGGACCTGTACGTCAAGGAGGTTGCGTTAATGGTCATGGTACGATTGCGCACGGCTGGTGTAAACCCCAAAGTAGGAGTGGGTCAATTAAGGGCAAGAGGCGCTTAGTGAGCTACCTCTGCTGCAGGCAGCCAATGACGCAATTGAACCCAGGTTTGTGTTTAATAAACCCTACAAAATACAAATAAAACAGAACACAGAGTCAGATGCAGCAAATGCAATACGCATACATACAGATGGCTTAAAGACGAAAGAAGGCTCAGGATGTGGAGTTTACTCCAGAGCACTAAGCCTAAGGATGAAGTGGGGAATGGAAAAAAATACCATCGTGGTTCAAACAGAACTGGTTGGTATCTCAATTGCCACAAAAGAACTAACCAGAAAAGCCAATCTGAACTGACAGTAGACAAGCTCTATTAGCCTTGAACAGACAACGTGTTATATCGGGGCTAGTACTAGAGTGTCACCAAGATTTAGCCGACGCCTTGGCAGATAACAATATTATCCTGAGGTGGGTTAAAGGGCACGACAGGAGTAAAGATAATCGCATTGCCGATTCCTTAGCCAGGGAAGCGGCTGGACTAGACAGTGACAGTGACTAGACAGTGACACCTACGGCCTAACGACTTCGAGAATTGCGGAAATAGCCAAACGTTACACCCATGCTCAATCCCGATAGAGATGGGATGGAATCAAAGGATGCCAAGATCACCCTGTGCGACCTTGGGAAGCTAGCGTCGAAGAAATATTTGGCGATGACCGGGAAAAACCTACGTTTAACAGTGGGGTTTCTGACTGGCCACTGTCAACTAAGGAAACACCTCCATACTATGGGGCTGGTGGACACACCTCTATGTGTGAACAGGAAGATGAAACTGTCAGGCATGTCTTATGCGAGTGTCCGGCGTTATCGTCAATAAGAGAGTGTGTGTTCGGTAAGTCTTGTCTTGGCCTACACCTGCCCATATAAAGGAGATGTCTCCTAGTGACCTGTCCATCTACCTGAGAGGGACAGGATGGACGATGATCTAGGAAGACTCCTCGGGAGGATGTACAATGGGTCACCTGTGGCCTAAGTACTGTGAGCCTACACTCACCCTCCCTGCTTTACAGATACAGATACCCCCCTTTCCCCTTGTCAGCAAAAGTACTAAAAGCTCTTATACCCTATCTTTGCCATGCTTACTTGAGCATTGATTATGCATTTTTCTTTTAATGTATTCTGTTATGATTCATGAAGAATCCTAGGACACAGCACCTGGGAGATTACTGGATAGACGAGGGACATTTACCAAGATTGAAGCTTGCAGATATCCTAAAATTCCTCCGGGAAATAGGACTAAAGGACCTACGTCTCTGAGACTCTCCTCAGAAACTAAGTAGAAGTAAGGGGAAAAATAGGTCTCACTGAATGTCATCCATACATACATTGATTTATGATTATCATCATTATCAACTTGACCCTCCCCATTGGCGTCAAAAATAAGCAAAGCCACCTCCTATTATAGTGCTTACGTAAAACTTGAACTGCCCCTTATATGAGTTTAATTACGCTCTCCAGCGTATCTTTTTGATACACCTCATTTCTACGTAAACCAGCAATACAAACAAATCAATTACGTTGCCGTGGTGATAAATTCATAGATAAAACCGTGTTTTTCTTGAAAAATATATTCGTTTAAAACTTCCGATGACTTATAGTTGCACCTTATTTAATCAGTTGAACGTGATTTAGCAGAATTTTTGACAGTGATTGTCCTAAAATGTTGATTTTCATTTAATGATTACATGATAAGACTATTCGTCACCAACAATGAGAAATATTATACACTCGATAATGTAGTTTGATACAGTGTGATCCACTTAATATAGCAACACTTTTAATTGACAATTAATAAATTCTAAATTTGTTCCATGTCAGTATCGGGTGCACCCGTCTCAAAGGCGTCTCTAAGATGAGAGTTAGTGACTACTTTTAGCGGTAAAATTTCTTCCTTCCTCACCCTGATGTAATTTTCAGGGTTATTTATGGTCAAAGTTTCATTTATTCCAACCTTTAGGTACTAATTTCACTTATTACGAGTATAAAGACACCCCTTTCTTCCGTCTTATCTCGCAACAGTCCATAGCGGCACACCATCAGTTTATCCTCATAAATGGTTGGCCTTTGAGCGATTATGTAAAACAGTTAGCCACCATCGTGAACAATGTGTTATAAAAGTTGAAAAAGATGTGAGTTTTCTATACTAATTGAGCCTCGTACAACGATGTGCAATTTGTCTCATAAGTGAACTCAAAAAATGTGCCAAAAAATGGTAATAAGTGGGCGTCGAGCCGTCACTGTAGTGAAACGCCTCTGATGCGATAATTACAGTACCCTTCATAGATTGTCCTTGCGCATGACTCTGGCTGTAACGCGAGAGATACCCAACTTCATCTTTTTGAAGTTACATTGTGGTACTATGAGAGAAGTAAGGTGATTTTGAGGTTAGTTTTTAATGAATTGACGGAATTCCCTTTGTGTGCATCAAAGAATTGCAGCAATTGTCAAATAATCATAATCATCCATTTTTAAAAATAAATAACCAAGTTGTAATTTGGAAATCTATAAACACAAATTATACGTTACGAAATTTATAAATCAATGGTTAGTACTTGCATGGGTGAGTACTGGGGACACACCTCCGTAAAGCCCGTACAGCCAGCAGCGGAGTATCAACAATATACCAACGAACACGAGATATAATGTAGATATGCCGTATTTCGGGGGAGATGTAAAATCGAGGTCTCGAGTCCATGGAAGGCATGGCTATTGGAACAGTGGTTGGAGTACTAGTGGGTACGGCAAAATTTCCGGTTAGAGGTTGAGTAACCTAGTAAGGTCTTTTATCCCCTAACATCTACATGTATCGTATTGTGAAATGTGTAGGAAATATAATTCTTTTTTTTAAATGTTTGAAGCGAGCAACGAAATCTAAATCGATCTTGTACTATTCGATATAAAGTAATTTTAGATGGATTTGGATATAATTTTATTTTGTCTCTAAATATTATTTATCAACAAACTTGATATTTTATAACTATCCAACTTTATTTCCTTCGGTACATTAAAGTATTAATTTGGTTAACCAACTGTTCAGGTGTATATCTATGAAAATGGTACGTGCTTCAACAGATGAAGTAATTAATTTTAAATTAATTGGAGAAAGTGTTGTTGTTTTCGTGCATCTTTAATGATGGATACTTATATAGAGAGCATATTTAATGACGAGTGCTAGTGACAGTGTTATAGTAGTGGACATGCTACTTCATCCTACTTAGGATACGGTCACATTTCATGCGTACTCGAACATATCATTGGATCTACACGTCTACTTTTCTCTAGCGACCAATTAAACTGCCCGTGGCCCACCAGTGGGCTCGTGTCAAAACTCCCCACCAGTGGATTCGAGTCAAAACTGCCCACCAGTGGACTCGAGTCAAAACTGCCCACCAGTGGACTCGAGTCAAAACTGCTTACCAGTTGACTCGAGTCAAAACTGCTTACCAGTTGACTCGAGTCAAAGCTGCTTACCAGTTGACTCGAGTCAAAACTGCTTACCAGTTGACTCGAGTCAAAACTGCTCACCAGTGGACTCGAGTCAAATTCAAACTTACAAAAAAACGGACCAAGTGCGAGCCGTACTATTATCAATAAAAACAGAAAAAAAAAATAAGTTTGTTGTAAGGGACGCACCTTAAATATTAATTCCATCGATCATCAGATACTTTGGAATAAATTATTTAATTTGGGAATTTCCTCAACAATAATATCTATCATTAGAAATATTTATAAAGACTCCTCCTTTAAAGTAAACTCAAGCAATGGTTTCACCAAGTCTTTCGATATTACTTCGGGCGTATTACAAGGGGAGTCCTTAAGTCCGTTGCTTTTCTCGTTGTTCATAGCAGATATTGAATCCTACTTTTACAATCACGGATCTCAAGGTGTTAACATAAACAATATTATTGATATTCTGCTGCTTTTATACGCCGACGACTTGGTTATTCTTGCCCACTCTGAAATTGATGTTCGCAGAAAGTTAAAACTGCTTGAAGAATATTGCAGCCTAAATGGTTTAAAAGTCAACATTGAGAAAACTAAAATCATGTCTTTTTCCAGGGGGGGCTTCAGTTTTGATAAAGGAACGTTCAAATTTAAAGGTGAAAACATTGGCTTTGTAAACAAATATGTATATCTAGGTGTTACAATCACATCCTCTTGTCTTTTTCGTGAAATGGCTTCTGTTACTGCCGAAAAAGGAAAACAGGCTGTCGGTGCTATCATACCCGTCCTAGCTAAAGCTAAAATAGACACATGGCACCCTAGAATAAAAATGTTTGAAGCACTTGCTTTAAGCACCTTGTCGAACTGCATACCTGTTTGGGGTCTTCGATATCACGATATTTTGGAGCGTGTACAGACTAATTTTTTAAAGCGTGTGCTTATGCTGCCCAGAAACACTTCTGATTGTGCTCTTAGGATAGAAACAGGACGTGTTAAATATCTATATAATATTTTCAAAATGACATTGAACTGGTTACTAAAAATTCTTTCCATGGAAGATAACAGATTGCCCAAAATATGTTTTAACCAGCAAAGACATTTGCTGTCTTGTGACGAAAAATTTAACTGGGCTTTACAAGTCAGAAATCTTTTTTATTTTGTTGATGCAGCTGATGTTTGGGAAAATCTTTCATTTAATACCTTAAAACAATCCAAAAAAAAGCTTCTGGCAAGCTTATATGACAAACTTTTTAATGTAGACTGTGAAGCTGTCTCCAGCTCTACTTTTTACTGCTTATACACCAACTTTTCTTTTTCCAAAAGCCCTAAAAATTATCTTTCTTTAAAACTTCCTATCCAGGTCACTCGCACCATAGCCCAATTAAGACTTGCTAACAAGTATCGCTTAAAATTTACATTGAATGGAGTTTCGTACGTTATTAACCCAAATGAAATATGTACTGTATGTAACAGGCTTGAGCTTGAGACGATTGAACATTTTCTTTTTGACTGTCCGATTTTCACAACTATGAAACCTAATAACTGCGCAACTGTATCTAATTTGGAAAGTCTAGTTTTTCAATTAGAAAACCTAAATGTAGCCTCGGCAAAAAGCATATCGTTTTATATATGGAATATTTTAAAATTAAGGGCATTTATTCTAAACGAATGAAACATTTCTTTATTATCATTATTATTTTTTTTTTTTAAAGTGTACTAGTTTTAGGTTTCTTTTTGTTTATATAAGTTCGGCTTTTTCTTACATTTTATAGGGCACACTTTATATTAAGCATTAATTTTTTTTTTCTTTTTTCAACTATATACTAATTCTGTTTCTAAAAAAAAAGTTTTTCTTGTATTTTAGATTTTAGATAAGTCAATTTTTTTTTGTACTTCCAAATCCTTGCTGTAAAACTTCTGTTTTTATAAGCAATAAAGATTATTATTATTATTATTATTATTATATTATTTTATTTCAATTTAATCATTTACGTTTAAAGTGAATACAACTGAATGTTATGTGGATTTTTCAAGCGTCTACCTGTTACCGTTATTAATATTGAGCAGAAGCAAGCAAAAAAATCATGTTTGTTGTATGGTAGTCCCTTTAAATATTTATTCTATTCTGTTTTTAGTATTTATTGTTATAGCGGCAACAGAAATACATCATCTGTGAAAATTTCAACTGTATAACTATCACGGCTCAAGATATACAGCCTGAGGACAGCCGGACGGACAGCGAAGTCTTGGTAATAGGATCTTGAAGGAAAAAGGATCGTATTCGACGAGATTTTCTACTTTCAATGGCTGCCAAACACGAATTAAAAGACGCAGCCTAGTCTAAATTTGACAGTAACCTATTAATGGATGGCAATTGACAAGTGTTACATTTAAAGTTACTGCGCTGTAGATGCTGCAGGGTATCCACCGGGGTTTCGGTGAAAACACCCGGTGCGACTTCCATGCAGCCTAGAGCGCTGTCCGGTGATTTCGATAAGATCCGGCGCAGCCTTGACATTGGAGGTACCGAGACGATATCATCACAGAAGACCAAATCTTCCCGGCTTTGCTTCAACAAGGCTGGGAGGCCGTTGGCACCATTTTGGTGCATATCTTTCGAGCCTGTTTGGCACGCAGGTATGTCCCTGAACAGTGGAGGCAGGTGAGAGTCGTCTTCATACCCAAGCCGGTTCGTACCAGTTACACGGTGGCTAAATCCTTTAGACCCATTAGCCTAACATCCTTTGTGCTGAAAACACTGGAGAGGGTAGCTGATTGAAAAGGTTGGGCTTAGGTATCCTTCGCACAACAACCAACATGCTTTCAGGTGTGGCAAGTCAACCGAAAGTGCCTTACACCAACTGGTAACCCAGGTGGAGAAGGCGCTGGAAATGGCATGATCACCCTGGGAGCTTTTTTGGATATACAAGGGGCGTTTGACAGCACCCCTGTAGGATCCATGTGTAGGGCTGCGGCAAATCATGGAATAGAGCCAATGATCACTCACTGGCTTGGGGCCATGTTGTGCAACCGTACAGTAGAGGCCACATGGAAAGACCATGTGGCAAAAGTGATCGTCGATAGAGGATGTCCGCAAGGGGGTGTTCTCTCGCAAGGAGACGAAGAAGTGGCTGAGGAATCAGCACCTCGCTCATTGGAATGCTCTGCAGGGTCTTAGACAATCCAAACTTCTACTGAAGTGATGGACTGATGGACACGCTAGGGCAGCTACAGTACTACCAAGAAGTAGGCTAGGGAAGATAGCAGGACTCCTAACAGGGCACTGCTGTATGAGGAAACACCTCCACAACTTAGGAGTAGAGGAAAGTTCCCTATGTAGGGGTTGCGGTATGACTGACGAAACGTCAGTCCATGTTCTCTTAGAGTGTCCACACTGGGCTGTACTACGCAGGCGAATCTTCGGAGTCCCTGTTATGGCCCCTGGAGACACAAGCAGACATCCATTGAAAAAGGTTGTGGCCTTTATTGGAGGGCTCGGCTTCATGGATGTCTAGGTAGCAGGAATGGCACAATGGGCCCGCCAGTGGCCTCAGTGCCGGAACCTTGGCTTGAGTTTGTCCAGGACAGGGCTCGCCTGCACATTTAGTAGTAGTAGTACTGCGCTGTAGGGTGATCAAGATTTATGAACTGTCAAACAATAATTGAGTGATTCGGCTTGTAAAAATTTATTTTAATTGATGGTAATTTGGCGAGTGTTGAATTTAAATAGACTCATCAAACTGCCCTCGTACGAAAATCGATTAGATGAATGTAATACTAGAAAACGCAGTTGATAACATCTGATTTAAAAGATGTAATATTAACTGAACTTGCAAAAGAGCAAATTGTATACACTCCAATAAAGATGTAATTGGTGTTTGGTAATAAAATTTCGACATCGTGTATGTACAATACCTTTTTGTGAATTATGTTGGTGGTTATTTATATTTCGAAAATAGAGAACAAAAACAGATGGTTATCGTCAAAAATAGCTTTAATGGTTGTTGAAATATTATGAAGCCCAATAATATAATGTACGCTCTTGAACCAATATTTGAATGAATTTCTCCAATCGACTAAAGCACCTTCAAAACAAACATTAACGACTTCTTAACGGGTAAATAATGACACTCATATGAGAAGTATATTATACATATTATACAGTTTGACCCATTGCTTTTGGAAGCACCACTGTAAAATCCGCATCCTCATCCGATTTTGATTAAATTTTTAGAACTTTAGTTCTTTATGTTAGGTTGGAGCGAGGAAAAAATCTGACCGAGCGAGAGGGGTCGCGACGCAAATGATCTGACCGTTACGTTACGTTGTTGCGTTATGTCCCTCGACTCGGCCGAAGAGCTAGTCTCTCGGCGCAAAATGTTGATTGTCAGCATACATTGTATTATTAATTGCAGTTAATAGAATACTTAATATGTACTTTGTGCCAATCAACTTGATGATAAGATTCTTATAATTAATATTACTGTATATTTTTGTTAAATGAAGTTTCATCCAGAGTAAAATAAATTCTTATATTAATATGTGTAAATATCTTCTGTATGTTCCTCAAACCACAATAATGTTTTTTATTTTTTATTTCGACGTTTCGGTAGCGTTCCAGCTACCGTTGTCAAGATTAACTAGTAATAAAATTGATAAAATAATTTTTGGTCCCTATCTGACACAACGAAAAAATATGACAACTAGACAATCAATAATATTTTGAAGTTTAAGGCTCCGTTATTAGCCACTACGGTGAAAATATGAACCTCAGCTTCCACTGAAAACCACAAGATGGGGAGAGGATATGGTTTTATGCAAAATTTGGATCATATATTCTCGGAACTGGTAATTTAGTTGACCAAATAAGTGGTCAATGGTTGATTACCATTATAATCTTGAATAAATACTTGATCAACCGTGTACCGGACAAATAATCACGTGTCGCTCCCCACTGATCCCCACTTTCCATGCCAGTTTGTATCATTCGATACAATACCGAGTGATATATTTATTGAGATGTTATAGTTTTCGATTTAATTTACATTTCTTATCTATTAACCAGAGGTAGGTAACGAGGCAACGAGGGTGAATTATTATCTGATTTGTTGTTGATACGTTGTGACCCTATTTATTATAAAATTTATATCTCTATTATTTTTCCGTCTTATTTCGATTATTTTTTATACAGTGTGGAAACCACTTATGGAATAAAATTCTTTATGTCATTATTTTAGAAAATTATAAAAAATGCCGAGACACGTCAACTTTTGAATTGAGTTGTGCGTTATGTAAACATAAATGTAAGTGTACAGGGTGATTCACGTAAGTATGCCATAGAAGTGTTGTTTTTTTAATGAAACACCCTGTATATTTGCATATTTTTGAAATCCTCTTAATGAACCGATTCCAACAAACTGAATAATGTATGGTCAATTATGAATTATACAAGGTGAAATTTTTATTTTTACAGTTATCAAACACATACCTACATAAAATACCTGATGTATTTTTTTTTAATACATTAAAATAAATGCTCAAAATGTTCTCCACCTAGTTGTTGGCAATAGCACAGTCTCCTATAGAACTCCTTAACTTCGTTTAAAGTTTGAGGTGAAATATTCCGTATTTCTGTAGTTATCCTGTCTTTGAGGTCTACAATGCTAGTTGGTTGTGTTGCATATACTTTGTTCTTGAGATAACCCCACAGGAAAAAATCTAACGACGTAAGGTCTGGCGATCTAGCTGGCCACTTGATAGTACCTCTTCGTCCAATCCATTTATTGGGGAAGATTTTACTTTTCCAGTATAAACTGTCAACACATCAACAACTGACAAAATAGAAAACAATCCACATTATTTACCGATTTAAAACAATCCACATTATTTACCGATTTTGTCTAATTATTGGCGTTTTTAGGCAATTTTTAGGTATTTATGATAAAATTCATGGGCGTAGCAGGTTTTGTTTAATATACAAATACGTCTAATAATTAGTTAGTTAAGATTTTTGATAAATCCATATTTAGCTAATTTTAAAAAGTACCAATATTTCAAGTGTAATAAATTATTAATTTTAAAATTTCACCCTGTAAAATCCATAATTGACCATACATTATTTAGTTTTATGGAATCGGTTCATTAAGAGGATTTCAAAAATATGCAAATATACAGGGTGTTTCATTAAAAAAACACCGACTATGGCATACTTGCGTGAGTCACCCTGTACATTTACATTTATGTTTACATAACGCACAACTCAATTCAAAAGTTGACGAGTCTCGGCATATTTTATAATTTTCTGAAATAATGACAAATAATTTTATTCTATAAGTGGTTTCCACACTGTATATAAATTTTGTATGACGCTTTTTTTTCCTCCGTGTGTACGCCATGTTTGTTTTACGTTTTTAAAACCACAGGACCACAGGTAACTAACTCTATCCTATCCTAAACTGGAACGAAAACAAGAACACTGTTGCCAGCTACTGCCTAAATTATTTACCAGATCTTAGCCTAAATACCGAAAATATTGAAAAACCATGACAAATCCTTTAATTTTACTCAAACCTACAAAAACAAACAACATTCAATTGAATAAATCAATATAAATAAATGAAATCACTTAAACATCTAACTTAGCTTAATGTGATTTATTATTATAAAGAGAAGATATGATGCGAGATCTTTGATTGTCTATATGAATAACGCTCTGAAGTCGTTCGTGTATAACTAATATTTTCGCTATTAAAAGTTAACAAGCCAATATTATTGCATTACACACGTTGTACCAGTGTACATTTAGATTATCGAGAGTACGAAATCTGATACAATTGTACCCGTTCTGGCAACACTGGATTGGAAAATTAGAGTCTCATATCGGAAACTATCCTCTCGATATATACCTATCACTCGAATGATACTGATTCAGTCAGCTCCCTCTGATGCCAAATCGGTTCAACCAAATAAGACTGAGTTTTTGGCTACCATATTTGAATTACGGCGCTAATTATGCCGCTTTTATTTCATTCAATTCTTGATAAAATAACAATGTTTTCGCTGCATTGTCACACATTTGTCTATAAAATACTGTTATGAAGGATGTGTCACCTTTATATCATTTCAATCTTCATTGCCCAAAATTGGTAATATTTGACAACGTCTGTTGAATGTATTACTAACAAGAAACCCATATAAATTATGATGCACACTACCTTAACAGTTTGTCAATCGATATAACACCTTACGTCTCATCTAAAATTATTAATGAAAATTAACTGAATGAAAAACGTAAGCCATGTTTTTACGGTCATATTTTCATTCAATAACGGGCCCTTAAGACTACAAAACTTTGTTGTCAAATTTTATTAAGGTCCATTCATAGTAGATCACACCTCTGGTTAAATGTGAAATAAAATATTTTATTTTATGACATTCTAACGATACGATATGATGGGTCTACTAGAAATGGAATCCAGTGAAGTGCACGTTCCAGGAACGGTTTTCATTGGGATAGCGCTTTTTTTTATAGCTTATTTTGGAAATGTTGTTAATAAAACGCGTTTGTTGTTACTTTTTTGTGTATGATCATTTTTGTTTTCAAAACATGTATAACTCAGTTTGGTGATTTTGTGTATTGAAGTGTGTATCGATTAACAACTATTCCAATGATAAATCATAAGAAAACCTGGATAAAAACTTATGATGCTATCCTGATAACGCAGGTAATTGATTATTGGAAATTTCTCTTCCTAACATTGGTAACCAAATTTGACTACATTCGGCTGAAATACTAGCTACACATTTATCTGCATTTAGTTGTATTGAAGCACTTTCTTTGATTTTTCGTCTTTTATTATTGGGCTCTTTCAATATTATTTTTGTCGAATCCCATTGAATTTTATGCCCCTCTTCCCAAGCATGTTTACAAATACCTGACTTAAAGAACTCCCTATCTTTGATGTATTTTTTATGTTCACTTATTCGGACTTTCAGTGGTCTAGCTAGATGTTTCACCTAAATAGAATTTGTCGTATTCACAAGATATCTGATATATGCAATTTTTGAAGATTGTTCTTCATTTTTTGGTTTCGTTTTTGTTAAGATAGATCTCAAAGTATTGTTAGATTTAAAGCTGGTTCGAATATTAAATTGATTACCAATTTTCTTAATTCTTTCTGACAAACCCCTAACATATGGTAGTAGTAGTAGACTATCATATCGTTAGAATGTCATAAAATAAAATATTTTATTTCACATTTTACCAGAGGTGTGATCTACTATGAATGGACCTTAATAAAATTTGACAACAAAGTTTTGTTGTCTTGAACTTCAAAATATTATTGATTGTCTAGTTGTCATATTTTTTCGTTTTGTCAGATAGGTACCAAAAATTATTTTATTAATTTTATTACTAGTTAATCTTGACAACGGTAGATGGAACGCTACCGAAACGTCGAAATAAAAAATAAAAAACATTATTGTGGTTTGATTCCCAAAAGAATAAGAGAAAAAAGAATTAATATAAAATATGTGAATTTATTTCTTGATTGAAAAAATTTGATTATTGCTTAAAAGGAACTAAAGTTCTTAACGTGTGTCCCGCGAAACGTTCTTCAATTTTTTTTGTTAGGTTCAGTATCAAAAACAGTATTTTGGCACAAATTTTCATAGCTTAATTACTATTTTCAAGGCCCTCTATGTTAATTTTTCTTTGCCAAAATAGACGAGAGTACATTAGGCATTTTTTTTCTCAAATATGACTATACCACTGGATTCAGAATCATCACAAATGTAAACTACTAAAATTTTATAAAAAAATTCTTATTAACGACAAAGTTATTTTACAACATGAATTTGGAAAAAGCGGTATTTTAATTAGTTTTTTACGTAGAATGGAGACAAATTTAAAAAATGGCAACATGGTAAACAAAACCTTGTACTCAAACATATTGGAAAGTAAAAATTCGAAGTCGATAACTTAACCCGTTCTGGAGTTATAGCTTTTAAAAATAGGGAAAATTAAATCAAAATCGGCTGAGAAATAATGCGAATTTTACAGGGGTGCTTCCAAACAAAACGGGTCACAATTTATAATAAATACAGTATTATTGAGGATTCAATTAAATAAAATTTGATATAGTCAAATGTAGTCTTATCACGCGGGTCATACGATTCAACAAAGACATACTCACAGTTTTTGTTTTCTTTTATTGCGTTTAATCATAACTTCCAAATAAAATCCGTAAGATGAATAAGACAGACTTATGCAATTTTGACGTGAGAAAAAAGGATATGTATTTAGTTTTCAGCGATTCTAAAAAGTCTTTCACCAGCGAAGTTTTTATTTAAATGTCCGTTATGTCACTTTGACAATTCAAAGTGACAATATGAGCAATTTTCCGGTATTTTGCATCTTCAAGCAAAAAAAATACTTAATTTGATAGATTATTTCGAGAATGAATGAAATAGTGGAAATTCGTCAACCAGTGTACAGAAAACATCAACCATCATTATTTTCTCCTTGTATATTTGTAATCTCACATTATGGTAACCTCTGTGTCTTCTGATTGGATACATATGGTTAGTGACCTTTGAACCCGCACGATAAGAGCTCTTTTGACTATATTATAATTATTTAAATTTACTCTTTCAATCCCACGGCTATACATAGACTAAACATTCCAAATCATCCCATTTCCAAACAGATCACTTCAATTTTCAGCACCCCCAACCGTTCCCCTCTATCCCTTTCAATCCTGACCACCTGCACGTGTTAAATTCATTCGGTTCACTATCAAAGTGATTCGTTAATGGGTCTTGTCTGATAAATAATTAGTGACTTATTTGTTAATGGGTCTTGTCTAATAAATAATAAATATAGAACTATGAAATATAACAAGTGTGAGTGAGTGACACCACCTGTCGACAGTTCAGCAGGATGATGTTCTCAGTGGCTTTGAGGCTTGAAGTACTGTAACCCGTCAACGGCGGGAATAATTTTTGTGTGTAAAACTATTAAAAACAATACAATCTATTAAAAATAGGTAGTACACACGTCACTATGCTCTTTCGTTGGCATTCATTAACAGAAACAGCCTGACCGCTGCTGCTAGTTTCATTCCTTGTAATAATAGATATGTTCGTAGAGTAGAGCAGTCATGGAGCAGTCTTTAGGTCTGTGGTCTGTTCTCACAAGCATCACAGACAATCCGGATTCGGTGCAAAGACCCTAAAGCGTTCTCCCAAAGATTTCTGATTGGTTTGAAAACTGTCGATTACTTGTCAGAGATTTTCTGTGAGAACAAACCTACGAACGGTTGGAAACTGGACGACTCATGCGCAGTGAATAAAAACCGTTGACAAAAAGACTCTGCGCATGAGTCGTCCAGTTTCCAACCATTTGTGACTGCTCTACGAGCAGACCTAAATATCGCGCTACTGTTTTACATTAGTTAATAGAGAGATATTGCCAATTGCACTACTGCATACGGTGCGGTATTTAGGTAGCGCTATTTTAATAACGGTCTGCCTAAAATTTATTTGGAACTAAGAGCTATTTCCATCACTATAATTTAATAACGTAGCGCTGCGTTATGTAGGAAGTGACATATCCTGTCTTTTTCTGTATACACTTTTATTTAAAAAAAATCAAAAGCCAAACAACGTTACTATTTGCCAATTTTAAACCCAACCCTAACCTAACCTCAAAACAAACTAAACACTATCTAAACAATAAACAAAATGATGAACAAAAACCTCTACCTCAGAAATCCGATGCGATTTGTTCTATTTTGTCAACTGCGCAGGACAATTATGTGCCATATTTATAAGCTTTATTCGGGTTTTTGTTTGTGGACAAGCCCGTAAACCATTCTGGAATTGCGCAGAACTAGCTACGTACTTTATTCATTCCTAAGAATTATTTTCGGACCGTTTACAATTCTACGGAGTTTGAAAAAACCCGCATGGTCTACAGAAACCTAATTAAATTGACAATTGAAGATAACTCATCATCATCACTGTATTCAGAGACAGTCTCTTCCACAAAGTTTTCGTTTTTAATATTATCTTGTAAGACTTCTGGAGTTATAAGATTATCAAACACATCAAGAAGAACACCTTGATGATGATGATGAACTATGTTCAAATATCTCCATAGAATTGAAATTTTTTTCTTATTTATTTAAACAGTTTTTAACGTGGGATGAAATTATACGCTCACTATGGCTAATTACTATTGATTTATTGAAGAAACACTATAATAAACTTAATTTATATACACACTACTTAATGTCTACTAATTTATTTACACTCGGTATAATAATTGTCCAAATTTATCTTCAACACTATTTATATTCACTATTTGTTCACTCACTGTATACTGAAACTGTTTACCGGTTCACTGTATACTGAACAACTCCTCGACTCACTCGAAAACCCGCGTATATATAGTCCCTCGAATCTCTAGAACCATTGTATGGCCTGGTACGTTTCCAGAACAGTCTGGATATTACCTGCGAAAGAACCTTTCTAGAAAGGTCGCATTCATAGTTTGCGACAGGATCGGCTTCTGAATCAGTGAGTTCGTAACAGAATCATAAGCATCCATTTGGTAAATATTAAATTTGAAAAGTAAAAATCCAAAATAAACAACACACAATAAACAAACCTCTACCTCTAACCTCTGCGAATTTCCAAATAGCTCCCACCTTCCTCCTTTGCAAATGATTTGAGCATGCGTAAAAAATAATCCGAAAACCGTCCTAGCTCGAGAATGGAGACTGGCTTAGACGGTTTTCGAACCGTCCAAGAACTGCTCTTCAATAAACCCGAACGTCAAACTGCAGGTGCCAGAACCATCAACCATCCTGTTGAAACCCGAACAAACCAATTTCGACTGCGCAAACTCCGGACAGTCTTAGAACAGTAATTGCATGAACCCGAATAAAGCTATAATAACACTCAACGCTATGTTATCGTAAATTACGCGAAGCGCTAACGTTATTAGCGTTAGAGACGTGAAGAAGTGAATCGCTTATTTAATTAACGTCAAAATACCGCAAACGTAATTACCGCAGACCATATTTTAACAAGCAATATCTCTATATTATAAGTAACGTTGGCTGTATTCATTAGGATTGAATTTATGTGATACAATAACTTTTAAAATCAAATATCAAATAACAGACAAAACTGAATTACTGCCCGAGATAGACTCACCTATTCAAATCCTATGTACTCGTACACCACAATTAACCAAAATTTTAAATGTATTTACATCTGGCACCAAACACTTTAGCTATATAATATAGTTACTGGAAATTGAAAATCAAATCATTTAAAAATTCCCTTCACCCTCTCATAGATTCTATATTGCTTAATATGGTCGTGAAATGTGATACTTTGTTTATCTATTTCAGGCAATTGACCGTTTTGACGAAAACTATTTTAAAAATTACAGAGTGAGTAAAGTCGTACTATAGTAATTAACAAAACCGTATCGTATCATTCGTAGCAGTGTTATCTAGATCAGGGGTTCTCAAACTGTGGGTCGCGACCCCCAGGGGGGTCGCGTGATGTGTCCAGGGGGGTCGCGGGATAAGGAGGAAAAAACAAATCAGCCAAAGCTGTAGTTTTTATTAATAACAAAATTTATAGGCTACACAAATTTGTAATACACATACAAGTTGAAAAAGGCCTAATACTATTTAATGGGAAACATGAGCTTGTTTGGAATTAACCAATTTTTTTATGTCCGGATTGAGTTTTGTTTCATTTTCGAAGGCTTCATGCTGTCAGCTGACAACACTTCACTACACACCACACATTGAGGTTTGTTTGCCAGTTCAGTGAAACCGAATTGTATGTACGACTGGTCATATTTGCGGAATTTTGTTACTGCAATCCTGTGTCGAGCAATTTGACATTATTTGAAGTTTGTGTTTTCTCCATATATGGTCATATTGTTTTGTTAATAGTTTATGTGAATTGTTGTAAATTGTTGGAGTTGGACATTCAAAAATACAATTTTTGTCAGTGTATAAATAATAAATAAATACAGAATAAATAAAGATTATAAATAAACAATGAACGTAGTTTATTTTTCCTTAAATTGCTCGACAGAGGGTTGCAGTAATTTTCTGCACATTAATTTTCAGCATTATTATAAAACAATTCAAGTGACAACAATTTGTATTTATTTTTACTAGTTATTAGTATTTTTATGGATAAAACTTAGCCAATAGTGTTTTTTTTCATTTTTGTTTATATTTGAAAATAGGGGGGTCGCCCAAATACTAGGTCTAAAAAGGGGGTCGCAGTGTCAAAAAGTTTGAGAACCGCTGATCTAGATAATGAAAGAAAGAAAAGATAAAATTTGCTGTAGGTATCTGTGATTTATAGGAATTCGCCCTATGATGATGTCTACATATAATCATTGATTAAATTTTTTTTAATCAATGATATAATACATGGAATAGTTATGTAATATGTAAGTTGTTTATTTAATAATTGATTGAAAAGTGTGTAATTGACAATTTCAGATAAATATATTATTCGTAGAACTCACAAAAGATTACATTTACGCAATAATTTCCGAAAGAAAAATCGACCATTTTTAAAGGACCAAAAGTCTATGGTCCCAATTAAACTTGACTATAATAAACAGTTATTTGTCCTTTGTACATAAAATACCATTATTCCTATAACCCACAACACCTTGAGTGTAAGAGTTATACTTGGGTTTGGGTACAAAGTGAGCGTTCATGAAACTTTTACCTAATATATTTTTCACACTCTACACCACAGCGTTCACAAACGCACCACGAGAAGCGTTTACTCCGTCGTCTGACTGACAAAAGTACAATGTCTGTTTTCGCTCCTCAAATTATTTGAATAAAAATGCCATTAGTTTAAAATTCGCGCTCAAACAAAAATTACTGATGACATAACGAGTACGTTTATAATATATCGAAAACTGACATCAGTCAAACGACGGAGTAAACGCTTCTTTTGGTGCGTTTGTGAATTATTTTCAATGTTTGTCTTAAACTTGGCTAGTAGTGGAAAAGATTGTATATACACCATGGTGTTGAAGACATTTATAAACCTCGCATCTTAATCTTAATCTTAATCTCTCGTTCAATAACAATGGTCATCACCACCTTGGTGTATAATGTACTATTATGTTTTTCTTGAATACTTGAACAACTTGAAGAACAGACCTGGTAGTCATGGAAACAACATTTTTTTACCAAAGCTGCATTAAATTGTTAAATTTGGCTTTCAGAAGAAGCGTAATTTTTTGATCTGTTACATAGTAAAATTATCTTTTAAATGAAGTGTCTCCTATTTTAATTTTATTGGTAATAGTGATAGAGAGAAGGGGAGGGAACACGACGGTTCTGGATATGATCAAAATATGTCTCCATTGAAATAAAAATTGACATGTTTTCGCATTTTTTCGAAAAAAAAAATTATCCTCAAGATATTCAATTTGTTTTGTTTTTATTGCCGCACCCTGTATATACGAAGAACTTAAGATTCTTAACCTTAATTGCGAGGCTCCGTCACCGACACTGCTGAGTGCTGACCCCTAGCGACACCCGTACATTGATGTATTAAATAACGTTTAAAATGAAAAAGATAAATATATTTTCTTTTAAAAAAATTTAATTCCGTAATTATTCTTTTAATGAATATTTCCATAATTTCAATTTTTGAGTATCTATTACGTTCTACCCGAGGGGGAAACCGCTGATGGTATTTGGTGTACACTAAAATTAGTATTTTTTTTTTAAATTTGGTATTATTTGGAAATATTTGGTAAAATTAGGTAATATTTGGTGTTATTGGTATTTTTATAGTAATTTTGTGATAATATCGTAAAGTTTTCAGGATACTTTTTTAATATGCGTGTGCGCAGTAACATCGACAATTAAAAAGGAAAATTGAGGAAATCTTGCAACGTCGCAACCCTTGTCACAACCACATCATCTAATCGACGATTTTCATGCGCTGCATTCGGCTTTTTACACTTTTTATTAAAATATTCTCGCTTTGTCTCTTAAACGTCCTACAATTAATATAAACAGGGAGAGATAATAACCGTGGCGACTCGCGTGTCAACGCAGATAGAGTTATTAGGTATATGGTAATAATTGGTAATATTTGAGGCAACGTTGGTATTTTCTGGTAATTTTTGGTATTTTAGGTTGGTAATTTTGGTATTATTTGTCAACACTGGTATTTTAGTGTACAAATTTTGGTCAGCGGTTGTGTATAATCGTTGAGCGGTTTCCCCATCGGTTTGACCTAATTTAAATACACGTATTTCCATTATGTATTGAGGGTTGCCTACAATTTTGCATTGAAAAATCACAATGATGTTATTAAATCCAAAAACGGCATTTCATACGTTTATGTCATCATTTCATCATTTTAGTATAAAGCTTTTGAAACATTGTAACACCTTATAAAATATTAACTGTTAATAACAATTTAATTTCCTTTCGGAATAATTGCCGCGTAATCTCCCACGGGAAAAACAATGTGCAATTTGTATTGGTTTATTAATTGATGCAATTTAATCGACGACAATTAAACTAGCGTATAAATAACATCGGATTCAGTAATTCGCACTCTGGCGCTCTTTCATAAATTATTATACACTTGAAAATAAAACTCATGCTGACCTCCATTAAACGCGTCCGTTTGACTGATAATAACTGATCAGCG
>CAJUYI010003014.1:0-26283 GCA_910591695.1 Galerucella pusilla | reverse complement strand
TCGTGAAACTTTAGTGTTTAGATCCTAAAAACCAGAGGATCTGACCATTAATTGGTCCTTCGAAACGGATTTATTTAAAAACCCAGTGTCAGCTCTCTCGGAGAAAGAAATCTCTCACGCCAACAATTTGATAGAAGTGCTCGCGTGTGCCTCCATAGTCCACTTCGCCCGGGTAAATACCTGCCTTTACACTCAACGTTGAAGAAGCTATCCACGTTACCTTTTTCACATCAAGCAGACAGCTAGCCGTATCTTCACAGCCTGTAAGGTGAAAGCAGGCAGTCACCAAAATCTAACCAACTCCAAAGGAAGTTTAAGGTAAAAAATTGCCTTCAAAAATATCTCTATAGGAACTTTAAGGTAAAAAATTGCCTTTAAAAAATTTAGACGAATAGTTTTTTGTAACTTATCATTTGTTCTTTGTATATTCGATATTTTTAGTGCCTATCACAAAACGTGTTTAGACCTGTCGATTTCTTACATCTAACAGACACCCATATTTCTCTGTATTTTTGTATAAAAATTAGTTACTTGTATTCATAATCACCTACATAATTTATTGTAACGCTATTTATTTGACCAAACGTTGAATCTCTTTCGGTAATACTCTAAGGTATCCATTTTCTTTCCACAAAAATATACCTACTATTCTTTCTTTCTAGCAAATACACATATTTTTGAAATTTGTATACACTCAGAAAATGGATGCTCTAAAGAAAGCTTTAAAATATAACAAAGGTGCATTTACTCGACATTACAAGTGGATAGAAGAAAATGTAGATACAGAAACTAATGTATTTAAACTTAAAACACGGCTAGATGCCCTCACTGTCACATTTGATAAATTTGAAAGCATTCAGGAACAATATGAGAATCTCTCGACTGAAGAAAACGTAGAAATTAATTCTGATATACGCTTTGATGTCGAACAAACGTATCTTGATTATTTAGCGAGAATACAAGAAAAAATTGCAGATTTGTCAAATGATCAAACTAAACAAGTTGTATCTTCCCCTCAGAAAGTCGTTAATTCAAACACATCACATATACCTCGAGTAAAACTGCCGGAGTTAAAAATCCCGACGTTCTCAGGCGATCAGAAAAAATATCAAAGTTTTATAGATTTGTTCACTTCGCTAGTCATTAATAACACAAACATTTCAAATGTAGAAAAATTAATGTACTTAAAATTATCTCTTAAAGAGGAAGCTTTGTTACTGATCGACGCTTTAGAATTAACTAATGACAATTTCCCTGTTGCACTTAACATATTAAAAAAAAGATATAACGATAATTTGGCTATTATCAACTCTCATTTAAATCCCATAATAGATTATACTCCAATCACAAAAAGCAACGCACAATGTTTAAGAGATTTCATCACAGAAATGAGACAACAATTAGAATGTTTAAAAAATTTACATGTTGTAACTGATCATTTAATAATTATCAATCTTCTCTGTCGAAAATTAGATTTTGCTTCAAAACGCGAATACGAGTCTAAAAGAGACCAAAGCAAGTTACCGACTCTTGATGAATTTTTTGAAATTATTGAAGAAAGATGCAGAGTTCTTAATTCAATTTCCCCCTCTCTTCCTAAAAAGGAAAAAACTTTCACTAAACTCAACCACTCAGCATCTTATCACGCGAATGCAACACAAAATAGTCGTACAAACTATTCTCAAACTACTCAAAAAATAAAATGTCCTTTCTGTAATGAAACCTCCCACAAAATTTATAGGTGCTCCAAATTCGCTGAAAGATCCCATCAGGAAAGGATGAACTTTGTCAAGTCACACCGCATGTGCTTAAACTGTCTAGGCTCACAGCATATGGTAGGTAATTGCATGTCTCGAGGATGCTCAGTCTGTTCAAAAAGGCATCATACACTTTTGCATTTGCAATCCAACTCTCAAGATCAATGGTTACCCGGTCAACAGCCTTCCCCTCCTCACTCCCCTTGTAGGAGTCAAACTAATCCCAGAAATTCTACTTCTCAAAATTCAAACATCTCAAATAATCCTCGAGCTTCTCACTTTTCTTCTCACATTGATAACAATTCAGGGCAGTACTCTCTAAATAGTGGCTATTCACAATTGCCACAAAATTCTGAAAATCCCTCTGCATCCGTTAATTTATCCTCAATGACACAGAAGCACAGTGATATTTTGTTAGCTACGGCCGTTGTCACACTCTACTCCAGATATGGTACTCCTATATATGCAAAAGCATTACTAGACAGTGCGTCACAAAACTCTTTCGTTTCTGAAAATTTATTGCAACAAATAAACGCTAAAGTATACAAGAGAAATTTGCACATTTGTGGAATTACTCAAGACACTGTGGTATCCAACCGCATGGCAGAGTTTAGAATTTTTTCCAATGCTTATAATAATGTATTTTTTGATATCTCTTGTGCAGTGCTGCCAAGCATCACTTGCAGATTGCCTCAAACAACTATCGACACAACCTCTTTTGTTATTCCAGATCACATTACACTCGCTGACAGAGAATTTTTCAAACCATCCAACATTGATTTATTGATTGGTGCTGATTTATATTATAATTTAATAGATAATGGACTCATAACTCTTGGTAGAAATTGTCCTGTACTACAAAACACAATGTTAGGTTGGATAATTGCGGGAAATATTCCACAATGCCCTCGTTCGGGACACACTGTCTCATTTTTTAGTAACACTGTTGAGTCATCCTCACTAGACTCTCAATTAGACTCTCTTCTTACAAAGTTTTGGGAAATCGAGGATATCCCTAAACAGAAAATATTTTCTTCTGACGAAGAACAGGCTGAACTAGATTTCAAACAAAATCTCAAAATTTTGGAAAATGGATCTTTTCAGGTAAACATCCCTCTACGCACACCTGATATACCTACTAAGCTAGGTGATTCATTTCACATAGCAAAAAGTCGTTTTTTAAATCTCGAAAATAGATTTAAAAATAACCCCTCTCTTTTCAATGAATATAAAAAATTTATTCACGAATATGTTTCTCTTGGTCACGCACAATATGTGCCTCTCTCACTACACAATAAGAAGTTTTTAAATAAATATTTTCTCCCTCATCACTGCGTTATTAAAGATACCAGTGCTACTACTCGTTTAAGAGTTGTTTTTGATGCAAGTTGTAAGAGTTCAACTGGAACCTCTCTTAATGATATCACTTTGAAAGGCTATCAGGTTCAACCTGATTTATTTGATATTCTCTGTCGTTTTAGACAATGGACCTATGTATTCACTTCAGATATAGAAAAGATGTTTAGACAAATTAAGGTTAATCCGGACCAAACTTATTTGCAAAACATTCTTTGGAGGGACAGTCCAGCTGAACCTCTCTCTTGTATTGAACTCACCACAGTTACGTATGGTACAAAGTCTGCACCTTTTTTAAGTACTCGCACGCTAAATGAAGTCGCTCTCACTCGTGGTAAAAATTTTCCTCATGCATCCAATGCCCTATTGAACCAGACTTATGTCGATGACATACTATACGGAACAGACAGTTTAGAGGACATTAAAAATGCATATCACGAACTGACCCAGCTGTTGCAAAGCTCAGGTTTTCACCTACACAAATGGTGCTCAAATACTCCAGAGTTTTCAGAAATAATTCCTGAGGAATCTCAACCCCTCTTGAGAGATATAAAAATTGAAAATGTCTCGAATAAAGTTCTCGGCTTCTCATGGCAACCTGCCATGGATTTGTTTTCAATCTCGCTTCCAGACACTTTAACTTGTGATAAAGTCACAAAACGGAAGGCCCTGTCTATTATCGCTCAGATGTTCGACCCACTAGGACTTATTGGCCCTGTTATTTTATTAGGCAAAATATTTATGCAAACTCTTTGGAAACACAAAATTGGCTGGGACGAACCCTTGCCAACTGCACTTGTAGATGAATGGGAAAATTTCATCTTGAATATTCCCACTCTCAGAAAGTTGACAATTCCACGTCACCTTTTTTCTAAAAAAGAAATTGTAAATATCCAGATTCACGCATTCGCAGACAGTTCTCTCAAGGCATATTCGGGATGTGTTTATTTTCGTACCCTGTACTCTGATAACTCGGTAAGCTGTCAGTTAGTCGCTTCTAAATCTCGAATTTGCCCAATTCGTCCGACTGTCACTATTCCTAGGTTAGAACTTCAAGCAATGTTATTACTTGCTAAGTTAACAAATAAAATAATTTTTATTTTTGAAAAACTTAGTTTCGATTCCATAAATTTATGGACAGACTCACAAATTGCCCTTTGCTGGATAAACTCACACCCTTCACGCTGGTCTATATTTGTAGCTAATCGAGTGTCACAAATTCAAGAATTATCTGCAAAATGGCAGTGGCGTCATGTCAGTTCGACAGATAATGCTGCTGACCCACTTTCTCGAGGCTTATTGGCCCACGATATTTTAAATTCTCAACTATGGTGGCACGGTCCTGCCTGGTTATTAGACCCCTCGATTAATCTCGATAATTTTGACAAAAAATTAAATTTGAGCAATTTACCTGAACAGAAAAAGGTAAATCTGAAGGCTGTTACAAATATTCCAAACCCTATTGTTATTTTCTGGGAAAATTTGTTTTCAAAATTTTCAAAATATTCCAGACTCACTCACACCGTTGCATACTGTAACAGATTCTTTTATAATTGTAGAAACCCTGGGGACACAAAATTAGGCCCGTTAAATGTTGACGAAATTAAATCTGCCATTAATCAAATCTTTAAGAATTTGCAATTTATACATTTCTCAAACGAAATTAGTGAACTTAAGGCTGGGAAACGTCTCTCGAATAAAAATATCTGGTCACTTAAACCATTTTTAAACAAGGATGGATTTTTATGTGTTGGTGGTCGCCTCATCAACGCAGACATACCAGAAGAACAAAAACACCCTATATTGCTACCCTCGAAAAATCACGTTGTTAAGTTACTGTTAACTCACGAACACAACCGCCTAGGCCACGCTGGAGCCCAGACGGTACTCGCAAATATTAGACTGCAGTTTTGGCCTCTAAACTCATCTCGGGAAATCAAGAGAATCATTAGAAACTGCAATAATTGTTTTAGATTTCAATTACAACCGGTTCAACAAATTATGGGAAATTTACCTAAGGAAAGAATTACCTTCACTAGACCTTTTCAGAAGGTAGGAGTAGATTTTGGAGGGCCTCTTCTAATCAAAACGTCTCACTTGCGAAAGGCCACTTTACAAAAATGTTATATTGCTCTTTTTGTATGTATGGCTACCAAAGCCATACATTTAGAACTTGTCACATCTCTTTCGACAGAATCATTCCTTCTAACCCTTAAACGATTTATCTCACGCCGTGGAAACCCTTCAGTGATTTACAGCGATAATGCTACCAATTTTTGTGGGTCCAGAAATGAACTTCGCGAATTATATAATTATTTTAAAAACACTACAGTGAGAGATTCTGTTGAAACATTCGCCTCAGAGAATCAAATTACCTGGAAATTCATCCCACCACTTAGCCCGAACTGGGGTGGAATTTGGGAGAGCTCAATTAAAAGTACTAAAAATCATTTGAAAAGAACCATTGGCAATGCTCACCTCACTTTCGAAGAACTCAGTACTGTGCTTGCTCAAATTGAGGCAATCCTAAATTCTCGACCTATATATGCTTTGTCAAATGATCCGACTGACTTAGAATGTCTCACCCCTGGACATTTTCTTATAGGAACAAGCCTTACTGCATATCCTGAAAAGGATCTCGCACACGTCCCCGAAAACAGACTAAATTTATTTCAAAAATGTTCTCGCATTCAACAATCATTTTGGAAGAGATGGTCGGTTGAATATCTAAATACTTTACAGCACAGACCTAAGTGGCTACTCCCTTCTCGCAATCTTCAGGTCAACGATCTCGTTCTTTTAAAGGAGGACAATGTTCCCCCTCTCAGCTGGCCAAGAGCCAGAGTAATGGAAGTATTTCCTGGATCTGACAACAAGGTCAGAGCAGTCAAAATACGCACTAACAGCGGACTTTTCACACGTCCAATCACCAAACTTTGTCTTCTGCCATTTGACCAGGAAGACAATAAAATTGTACGTAGTGTAATTCCGTAATTAGTTTCTACTCTTAGTATTTTATTCAATTTTGTTTTTTAATCATACAACCAACAACAGACTCTCCTCACTCGCTTAGCTTTATTTTGCTTCTCCTTATTTTACCCTTGTTTATTGAACGCGATCCGTTCAACGGGGGGGTAGTATGTTCAAATCTCTTTAAACTAAATTAAAAACATTTTCTCAAGGTGTTAAAAAGCAACCGAACTTGCAACCACTTTTAGATTGATCATTTGACATTTCATGTGATATGTTTCAAAAATGTTGAGTAGTTTAGTTTAGATATAGATAAAACCTGTTAAGTTTTAGCGTGTTATATTTTGTACAAAATCAGGATATCATTCTCCTGTAAGTCAGTGTCAAAAAATAAGTTTTTTGTATTGTCCCTATTATTTTGCCAGAGTCTTAGTTTTTGATTCTGGTACCCAAATATATGTTTTGAAGATTCTCCAATCTTTATTTCATTCTATATACAAATTCTCTCAATCGAGAGTTTCGTGTAAATCACGACAAGTTCGTGAAACTTTAGTGTTTAGATCCTAAAAACCAGAGGATCTGACCAAATACGTCGATAACGATTTAGAGCCTGAAAGTAACGAACCAATCGAAGAACCAGATAAAAGAGTCCGTAACGAAAATTTTTGTATTCCAGGTCCATCCAACAAGAAAAGATAATTGAAATAAATTTCCAGTCTAATAATATTTTACCATACATAGAAATAAGCAAACCTAAGTTAAAATTATTAATAGATACAGGAAGTACTAGATCTGTAATTAAACCTTCAATAATTGAACAATTTTATCCACAAACCATTTACCATTCTAACATAACATTATCAACTATAAAGTTTAGGAAGCAAAAATATAAGATATCAAGCATTAATACCTGCATTCAACAAATTTAAAGATAATAATTATTTTATTGACTTTATTTTATATAATTTCCACGATTTTTACGATGAAATAATAGGGGAATAATAATAGATTTAATTAATATAAATTTAAATATTGATCTTATTGAGAAGTTACTTAGTGAATCTGTAGAGATACCATGTAAATAAAGAGACAATGACGATATTTAATATTCATTTTCCATAAATGCAAATGAAAGATGCATAAGACAACTCCCTGTCGGTGTAAGTGATGGTGAAATTTTGATAGATTCCCAAGTAATAGAAAACATTGAAATTCCTCAAACTCTTTCGATTGCAAAAAATGGATATGCTCTTGTTGAAATACAAAACTATACAGATAAATCGATATCTACTATTTTAACGAAACCAATCAAAGCCAATACATTAAATTCATCGCAGTATGAAACAGTTAAGTTCGAAAACTTCACTAATCAATTTAACGAAAATTAATTGATAGAGTCAAAAGCTGATATTTCAAAATCAATTCGTACCGATCATATGAATAAAGAAGAAAAACTTAAAATAACTAATTTATGTAAAGAATTTTCAGATCTTTTCCTCAAACCCAATGATAAATTAACGTTTACATCTAAAATTGATCATATAATGACAATAAAAATAAGAACTAAGGACGAAATACCTGTACATTCAAAATCCTATAGATATCATTATGTACACAGAGATGAAGTAAAACGTCAAATACAAGAAATGTTAGATAAAGGAATAATAAGATCTTCATGTTCACCATGAAGTTCACCAATTTGGATTGTTAGTAAAAAAATTGACGCCTCCGGAAAACAAAAATGGAGACTAGTAGTAGACTATAGAAAATTAAACGATAAAACAATTGATGATAGATATCCCTTACCTAATATCTCTGATATTCTAGATAAATTAGGTTGTGCTCAATACTTTAGTACGTTAGATTTAGCCAGCGGATTTCATCAAACCCAAAAACCCAAAAAAATGAATCTTCGATAGAAAAAACTGCATTTAATGTCAATGATGGACATTAAGAATGCCTTTCGGATTAAAATACGCACCGTCTACTTTTCAACGAGTAGTTAATGAAGTCCTCAAAGACTTACAAAACAAAATTTGTATGGTCTATATGGATGACATTATTATCTTCAGTAAGGGTCTTCAGGAACAGTCACAAAACTTAAAATCAGTCTTTATTAAATTACGCGAAGCACAATTCAAAATACAATTAGATAAGTGCGAATTCCTCCGTGAAGAAGTAGGACATGTAGTCACTCCTCAAGGTATAAAACCTAACCAAAACAAAATCAAAGCTATAAAAAATGTCCCTGTTCCTAAAACCGCGAAAGACATTAAGTCATTCCTATGATTATTAGGTTATTACCGAAAGTTTATAAAAAAATTTGCACAACTAACAAAACCCCTAACTGTTTGTTTAAAGAAAGATAAAAAAATCGAACATACAGAAAAGTTTTTAAAATGCTTCAATCATCTTAAAAATTTTCTAATTTCTGAACCAGTTTTAGCCTATCCAGATTTCGGAAAACCATTCGAGTTAACAACAGACGCATCAAACTATGCAATTGGAGCAGTTTTTTCCCAAAACAACCACCCTGTCTGGTATGCCTCTAGAACTCTCAATTCTTCTGAAATCAATGTCTCTACAATAGAAAAAGAATATTTAGCCATAGTATGGGCATGTAAATATTTTCGTCCCTATCTCTTCGATAAACATTTTACAACCGACAACAAACCATTACAGTGGCTCTTTTCATTGAAAGAACCAAGTTCACGACTTTTACGTTGGCGGTTAAAATTAGAAGAATTTAATTATGAAATAAAATATCTTAAAGGAAAAAATAATGTAGTAGCTGACGCCCTTTCACGAAACATATCAAATATAAATGCAATTGAAACAGCATCTGTTGATGTCAACTTTGACCGATTTAAGTGACTTAAATCAAATTTTGGAAGAACAGAATTTTGAACAACCTCTACCTATTTTAGATGACATAGAATTGACAGACATGTTAGACAGATATGACGAAAACCAAAAAAATGAACAAAACAAAAAAATTAACATTATTTCTGACATGACAATACCAAATACTTTAACAACAAATGAAAACGAAATAGATAAAACCATAGACACTATACAGATACACAGTGCAAGAGAAAACCCAATATCAAATATTCCCATCTCAGAAAAACATTTGAATATGTATAAAAATCAAATTTATCTCACGCTTGGAGAAATATATGTTCCTAAAATAATACGTGAAAAAATATTTGATAATATTAGATTATATGTAACGATACCAAAATTCAATAATGAACAAAACATAATACAATTCATTAAAGATTATGTTGATCCTAAACAACATTAGGTATGCCCTTTATTTTCACAATGAATTACACATTGTTCATAAGCCTTAACAGATATAGAAACCATTGAAGAACAAAAACAAAAAATAGAATATAGCCACATTTATAAATCAGGAGGTATCAACGAAGTGAAAAAATCTCTTAGTTTATCATATTATTGGCCCAAAATGAATGACGACATTGAAAAATATATTAATAATTGCGAAACTTGCTTAAAAAATAAGTATAACAGAAATCCCCCTGTAATAAAATTCAACCTAACACCGACAACATCAAAACCATTTGAACACCTTCATTTAGACGTCTTTCACATATCCAATAAATCCAATTTAACAATTATTGATTCATTTTCACGATATGGACAAGCTTACCCCTTAGATACTATAACTGGTGTATCTGTAGTTGATAAACTACTAGACTTTATATCACACCATGGATTACCCCAAAAAATTACTACAGATCGTGGTAACGAATTTAAGAATTTCGATCTGGAAGACTTTTGTAAGTTATATCATATCCAATTACATTTCACTACTGCAGAGAACAGTAATTCAAATTCCCCTATCGAAAGATTCCATTCAACCCTAATTGAACATTATAGATGTATACAAGAAGAAAATAGAAACATGCAACCTAATAAATTAATAAAAAATGCCATATTCTGTTATAACAATTGTATACACTCCGTAACAAAATACACCCCATTTGAAATAATTAAAGGACGCATTAATAATCCTGATCCTTTTGAAGAAAGAAAACATTAAGAAACTTTATGAAAAAATAAGACAAAATAACGAGACTATTAAAGAGAAAAATATTCAAAGATTAAATGAAAAACGTGTTAACCCCCCAGACTTTCAGACGAAGAAACATGCTGTTAGAACTAAATTAAGAAACAAAAAATCACCCAAATTCAAAAAGTCCAAGATAATTAAACAAAAAGGTGTACTAATCGAAACAGACAAAGGAACTTATCACAAAACCTTAACACGTAAACCAAGACATAAAATAAAAAAATTGTTACAGGTACCCGACAATGAACCTCCAGACATTACTGACAATGACATACATAATACTCCAGGTACTTCAGGTACGCAGCACTGAAGAAGACATAACAGTTACAAAAATAGAAAACTTTCTCCTTCCCATCCAATTAGGAAACTCTAGAATAATATATCATAAACATACTTTCTTACATTACGTAGACTTAGATATAATTATTTAGCAAGCAAATAATCTTATCAATCATTTTAATGTAGTAAAACATAGTATAACCATAGTCAATGTAAGTAATCCTATATCAAATCATTGCTTAGCACAAAATATGTTAACGAGAACTCAATATCTAATCAATATTGTTGAAATTAAATTAAATAATCTCACTCCCCATATTAGAGATACATGTAGTGGGTAAAGTTGATAAATGGCTTTTTGGAACTCTAGATGCAGATGATGAAACTAAGTATAATACCGCAATAAATTTACTACAGAAAAATCAGAAAAACATAATCCAATAAGTTAATTTACAAACTTCCTTATATAAAAAACTAATCGAAGATTATAATAAATATACGACTATTTTATGTAAAAATCAAGAAACACTTAGGAATAATTGAGAACAAATACAAGGATCATTTTATGGAAAAATTAAAACTCTTGAAAGTTATTCAAGCTTCCAAGGCATCATTTCACAAATTAATTTAGATTGTCAAACAACAATTAATTTAGTTAACAATTTAGAAAACGCTATATTTTCAAAATCAAACTCTCTACATAATTCCATTCAAGCTCTGATATATTCGATATGATTAAGCACTTCCATAATATATATGATCCCAAACAAATTCCTAAATTTAACAACATGTTAACTTATTATATAAATTTTTAGGCACACAGGTATCAATATCAAACTCTAAATTAATTTTTGCAATCCATGTACCTACTTATTTTAAAAGACCAAACCTATGAATTTTACCACTTATTTCCCGTTATCCAAAATCACGGCATTTTCAAAATGCCGAAGTAATCAATATATTCAAGTCACAGATCCAACACCCCCACTCGATAGATTATTCTTCGATGAGTCCTATTGATGTTTTGAGACGTTGAAACTTTTCTTTGGGGAGAGGCTTTGTGAAAGCATCAGCAATCATATTTAAAGTTTCACAATAGACGAATTGAATTATACCACTGTCAACTAAATCACGTAGATGATGGAATCTAACATCGATATATTTTGTTCTGCAACTAGATTTTCCATTGGATGCTAGCTTACCTAACTATACCTAACCCTGATTGTCTTCATAAAGGACAGTTGCATTTTCACAATGTATTCCGGAATCTTCTAAAAGTCTTCTTGACCAAACTACTTCCTGGCTTGCCAAGGCTGCTGATATATATTCAGCCTCTGTAGATGATAGGGCTACTGAATATTGCTTCTTGCTAGCCCATAATATAGGATTATTCCCAAGGAATAATATGAAACCAGCTGTAGATTTCCTATCAGAGACATCGCCTGCCCAATCGGAATCAACATATCCGTCAGAGTCAGTTCAGTATTCGAACTAAATTTCAGTTTATCTTTACTTGTACCCTTCAGGTATTTGAGCAATCTCTTGACTGCATCCCAATCCTTCTGACTTGGCTGACTCACTCGCCTGCACAAATATCCCACAGCAAGTGATATATCTGGACGGGTTGTAGTTGAAAGTGCCCCCACTGCTTTTCTATATTTTTCATTATTGGGTAATAAAGGGGATGAACGAAATTGGGGTAAATATCCATTCCCGTTTGGGGTCGACTAGGTATTAGTCGAGACACTTATAACAAAACGAGAGATCACATCTTGAAATAAAATCCATGTTCATTTTCAACAGTTTATTTTCCACACACAGCGAGTCACTTAGCTTCACACATAGAGAACATTTACGGTCTGGGTGTATGGTTTCTTATTCTAGTAATCCAACAATTATGGTAGCGAATAACACAAAATCCACAAAAACACGATACCAACCCACTGAATTAAACTATATTTTTTCCCAATATTAAAAGTACAGAGTGATCGAGAATAAGCAAATGAAAAGAGAAAATCACAAAGTTAACAGCCCACAGAATCAAATTATATCTGATCTGAAATTATTATATTGTATAAATGATTACCAAATTGACCCTAATAACCTAATTACCAAAAATTACCCATAATGACCGGTGTTTTAGGGCGCGATTCATATTTATATGACGAGTGACGTCAGGGAGTACCGGAGAGAGAAAATTCACTCTCATTGGCTGTTCGCGAAATTTCCGTTTTAACGGTTTTGAATACCTGCATCGATGCTCCGATTTTTTGCTGAAGCGGCACGATGTATGTTTTGAGCGACACGGGCTGGAATTATATTTTTTAGAAGGGTTTGAGCGGATTTACAACGGAATCCGGTCACTCCAGTGAGGGTTTCTCAGTTCAAATTGTACTATGCAATTTGAACAGGGGAATTTGTATCGAGTTTGGGGTATTCTGTATCCATGAGGCATTTTCCAATCCATTTTCTTTGAGAAGGATATCAATTTTTGATTTTTGATCCAGTAGAAAGGTTCTTTGAAAGTTCTTTGAACCCTGATCCCCAAAAATGATTAAATATTTCCTTAGTTTACCGTTTCGAAACTCTCATTGAGTTTATCTCCAATCCATTGTATCACTTCTTCATTTTCATGACATATACTCAAATCATCAACATATATCAATACATATAGTATAGTCCCTTTCTTCATTTTCATAAAGAGGCACTGATCATTTTTACTCTGTTCAAATCCACATTCCAAAAGTTATCTGCTTATAGTATCATTCCATGCTTTCGCGGATTGCTTCAAACCGTAAACTGCCTTGTGGAGTTTATATACAAGATGGGAATCATTTTCATTTATACATATAACCTTCTGGCTGAGACATATAAATCTCTTCATCCAACGGATCATTCAAATATGCGGTTTTCCTACCATAATGCCTGATTTTTAATTTACGAACAGCTGCAATTGACAAAAGTATTCAAAAAGTCATTTGTTTCATCACCGGAGCGAAGGTACTATCATAGTCCTCCCCATATTTTTGTGTGTAACCTTTTGCGACTAAACGAGCCTTATATTTCATTGTTTCATCATTTGAATTATAACTCTTTTGTTTGGAGGTAGCTCGGTCAGCGTCCATACGCCTTTCTTCCTGAATGATTCCATTTCATCTTCTATAGCATTTATCCATTTCAATTTTTCATTTTCCGGTAATTTCATTATTTCGTTCCAAGTATTGGGATCATCATTTGTTTCACTTGAGGTAAAGTAGGACAGTTTCTCAGGAGGTTTTCTCTTATTATTTCTTGAAGATCGTCTTAAATACTCCAACCCTTCATCATCCAAACGTATACCTTCACTTTCAATATTAGTATTATTATCGGCAATAACCTTTTCCTCAATACTCTCTTCCTCTTCGTTTACAAAAACTATTTCACTGTTTTCATTCAAGATTTTGATAGATTCAGATTTCATATCAGTGTAGTTTTTATCTTCGAAAAATTTCACGGTTCTACTTGTTGTTATTTTATTGGTTTCTGGATTAAAAACTCTATAACCATTGGAAGTTTCATTATATCCTATTAAAATCCCTGCTTGTGCTCGAGCATCCCATTTTGTTCTTGTTTCTTTAGGGACATAGGTATAGGCCACACTTCCGAAAGCTCTGAGATGATCCATTCTTGGTTTTTCTGAATTCCATAATTCATATGGAGTACATTTGAAGATACATTTGAAGATAATTTGCTGTGGCGACTGCTTCACCCCAATATTTATTCGGCAATCCTGCATCAAACAACATACACCTTGCTGCTTCGCATAAGGTTCGATTTTTACGTTCTGCTATGCCATTTTGTTCGGGCGAATACGGAACTGTAGTTCGAAAGTAAATACCTTTCTTCTTCAAAAAACCTTGAACTACTGATCCACAATACTCTCCTCCATTATCAAATCTGAACATTTTGGGTAACACTCCGAATTGATTTTCAACAAGAGCGACGAGTTCTTCAAATTTCTGAAATACTTCGTCTTTGGAATGTAGGAGGTATAATATAGTATAACGGGAGTGGTCATCAATAAATGTTAAAAAATAGCGTTTCTTTCCTGGGGTTTCTGTTTACTTCGACCACAAACATCAGACTGTATCAAATCTAGACATTGATTTGATCGTTTGTCACAATTCTCCAAAAATGGTTTCTTTGTTAGTTTACCTTTTACGCAATTCACACAATTCATAATTTCATTGCAATTTACAATTTTTATTCTTGAGGCTAGATCATGTGACACAAGTCTTTTGATATAAAACGGATTTTTATGACCTAGTCGTTTATGCCACACGTGAATACAATTTTCATGACCACTTTGTGTTGTTATATTTGCTAGCTCATCTGACTTCAAACATAATCTGTAAATACCATTCTCAATTATTCCCATAGCAAGGATTTTCTCGCCCATTTTCACTGAGCAGCGTTGTTAATCAAAAACAACGTTGAATCCTTTTTCTGTTAGTCTCTTCACTGATAATAGGTTACTTCGTAATTGGGGTACATATAAAACGTCTGTGACATGAACATTTTGACATGTTTCATCGACTTGCCATTTAAGGTATCCATCTCCAATTCCTGAACATACCATTTCTTGACCATTCGCAACAAAAATTTTATTTCCATCGGCATGTCGGAGGTTGACAAAGAAATTTTTGTAGCTTGTCATATGATTAGAAGCTCCAGAATCAATGTACCATTCGTTCGAATTCCGGTTACCTTCACAAAAACAGAAATCTTCTACTGCACTATTTGCATTTTTATCACTTTTCTTAGTCTTTTCATTGCTTCTTTGGATATTTTTTTCACGGAAATAACAGTCTTTCTGAATATGACCCTTCTTTTTACAGATGAAACATTCCTTATCGAATCTACTTGCTGTCTCTTTCTTCTGCTTGTTATATGTCTTCAATGCAGTCTCTCTACCTCTTTCACTGTCGTTTCCTTGCTTTCTATTGAACTCATCCATTAATTTTCCTTTCACATATTCTAGAGTGAGTTCATCGTCGGGTCTAGCATCTAGTGCTGTAGCTAAAGTTTCGAATTTTTCTGGGAGACCACCCAATAAAAGTGCTGCTACGTGAAATTCTTTTATTTCTTCACCGATACCTCTTAACATTTCGACCATTTCCAGAGTTGTTCTTATGTATTCCGACATATTTTGTCCAGGTTCAAGCTTGGCTTGGTATAATTTTCTCAGTAAATAAAGCTTATTGGATAAATTCGCTCTTTCGTGAACCTTTTGTAGAATATACCACATATCCTTAGCTGATGTACAATTACAGATGTGTATTATTTGGTTATTTTCTACTGATAAGGATATAGAACTCTGTGCTTTCTCATCCAAACTTGACAGATTTTCATCTGAAGTCTCTGGTTTTGGTTTTTCGACAACCTTCCATGTTCCCTCTCCGATCAACATCATCTTCATTTTGAATTTCCATGGTTGATAATTACTGTTATTCAATTTGGCAATTCCAAATCTTGAATTGTCTGAGGACGATTCCATTACTGTATGGTTTTACTGCAGCCTTATGTTATCGCTTCACTTTTTATACAGACTGTCTTAAACAACTCCTGGGCCCATAACCTGATGGTTTTATATGGAAGAACAGCCTAATTTTACTAATAAATACTATTCGGAAACATGAACTGCAAAACTACTTTTTATTGTCAAAACTTGACAGACAACTTAAAAAACATTTCTTGGAACAAAAATATTATACAGAGATCACATAACCAAATCTGGCGATCTTGAATATTTCTTTCTAACAATATGGACCAACAATCAAAAGTTCATTAACAAAATTCCAATTAGTCACGGTAAACCCTTTATACTACCAAAATTAGAAAAAAAGATGTTAATTCCTTCAAGAAACTACCAAACGCCCAACATTACGAAGATCGACTTCGAGAAATTAGCCAAATTTAAAAACAACTTAAACCAATTACAGAAATTCAAGACAACCCGTTTACAACAAATTTATTTGTAACAATTCTCATATTAATAATCACTTGTATCCTAATTTTAATTATAATAAAATTCAGAGTAAAATTAAAAAATATTTTCAAAAAGAAACTAAAAGAAGAAAGGAAGCATGAAGAAAAAGAAAAAAAGAAGCATGAAGAAAAAGACATTTTGAAAATACACTCCATGTTTCTCGAAACTTAAAGACGGGAGGAGTTATGTGTGCAGACAATAATAGAATCTATTATATTATGGAACACCTGCAAACCTGCTGAATAGACAATTATTTAGATATATAAGTGAAATTTGTTTATAATTAATATACAGTGTGTCGCATTTAAGATGAAGACACCCCCATATTTTCGTTCTTTGAAAGATTACAGATTTGAATTTTTGCAGAGTCATACATGTTGATCGGCCACATCTTTTAAGTTAATCAATTGAAATCTGAACTTTAATCTTAGCCTACTACGATTTCGCAAACGGGGTCACTTTTCGATATTTTGCTTCGCGTAAAAAATATCGAAAAAATATATTCGAAAAAGTTGTTCAGAATATCATTTCAACCCCACAAACCGAAATTCATAAAAAAATTCGTATTTTTCATTTTTCAATTTTTTTGCCCGCCCATATTTATTATTACAAGATATTGTTTAATTTGATCAATATTCCTTTGAAAATGCTGTTTACTTTACTAAAATATTCAAATACATGACACCGTGTCAAGATTTTAATTTCCACGACACAATAATTATCAAAATAATTAATAATTAGTAAAAAATGAGAATATTAAAAATGCGAATTTTTTGTGATAAAATTTGGTATGTGGGGTTAACATAATATTCTGAACAACCTTTTTCAATAATATTTTTCGATATCTCTAACGCGAAGCAAAATATCGAGAAGCGGTCCTGTTTGTGAAATCGTACGAGGTTGAGTTTAAAGTTCTGATTTCAGTTGACTATTTCAAGAAATGTGGCCCATCAACCTGTATGACTCTACATAAATCCGAATCTGTAATTCTTCAGACAGCGAAAATATGGGAGTGTCTTCATCTTAAATGCGACACACTGCATGTAGATAGAGATATACAGTAGATACATAGTAACGTTAGTTACATTAGGTTTAGTATTTAATCACATTTTGATTCTTGATAATTGTAGTTGTTAATAAATAAATATTATTTTCTATTTAAAAAGTTATTTTAAAGAAGAAAATATATAATTATAGTGGAATATGAATCATTCGCATTATTCAACGGTTGAGTCGACATGACTTTGATATCGGTATATCATAGACGGGTGTCGTGCCAGTGCCGCATATCGTAGGGGTTTACTGCAAGTATTAGGGATGTTGCCACATTATTTTCAATAAGATGGTCAATTTTGAATTAAATATTTCGATAAGTATAAATTTTAGATAAAGGATGTACTACTCAAAGTGACATTAAAATTTTCTGTAGTATCCGAAAAAAGGTAATAATAAACAGGGTTTTACTTTTACATTTAAAGCTGTCGATCACTTTCGGTATATGTATGTCAAAATATTTTCCACAAATTCTCCGTAACTTGTTCTCTATTTATGTTTATAGAAATCGTGCAAGCAGCCTCCAATATACATCGTGAAAACAGCCTGTATAACAAACAATAATGGTCCTATAAAACAAATCCTTTGAGTACTCTCTCCTGACACCGGTGTCAATTTTGATTCAAACTTACATATTGAGACCTGTTATATAAGAACCATTATATTATATTTCTCTATGATAAGAACTACATAATCTTAGCACATATCACCCCCAACAACATTATCAGTGATATTCTGATTAAACTAAAAGGTCAACGTAACGAATCAACAGTATGTGTGGTTGTAATATGAAACATATATAAGTTTGATAAAAACTATAACTTCGGCAACTTAGTTGATTTTAAACAACTGTTTTGAAAATAAAATTGTTCACAAACGAAGCGTTCAATTATGTTCAATTATTCCCCCTAGTTTTATTACAAAAAGTAGATGTAAGTACCATCAACCCAAAAAATACCCGATGTGTTAGTAAAAAAATACCTAAGTATATTCAATAAATAAACCAATTTGAGGTGGAATAAACTAGAATAAAATTATTTACCAATCCCATTTGCTGTGAGGTGATGTTTTTATTTTATGAAGATCCTTTGTCCATGGACACTTTGGTGCACTGTCAGGTATCAAACTATTCTCGTGTAATGGCGAATGAAAAACAAAGTCTTGCTCTTTTAAAACGCGACTCATCTTTTTTTCAAAAATTTAACAGAATTGTTAGTTTGTAATACGGTATATTTACTTAGGTATACCTAAATACCATAGTTCTTCCCAGTTGTTTGTTCACACAATAACATTCGACTTCACACTCGCTGCAGCTCTCCTCACTCCTTATATATGTAAGAGTGTATAAAATAAACTAAGTAAATATCTACAGGTTGTCTCTTTCACAGTATGAATTTATAATAATTTCAGGCAATAAGAAAAAATCTTACATAAAAGTCTATTGAACTGCAAGAATATATTTTTTTAACCTTTAGAAATATCTAAAATTTTAAAATACCATCAGCACACACACTTTTAAAGAGTAATAGTCTATGTTTATAAACAACATTAAAGATAAATAGATCTAAAATTACCTAAGCAGAGACCTAAGTGAGCTTTGGTAAAATCTCAAAAAAAGGCATAACAAAAAGAATATCATATCACAAATATTTGCTGTGTGAAGTTGATACTATTAGTTTTCATTGGTAATTTAAATTAAGTGACCAAGCTATATCTACCAATATCAATTTTCAATTACTTACTTCAATTTAAAAATACTTTTGGTATACTTGATTGCTCATCCGTCCCTTTAACTTCAGATACATCTCATCTGCCGTTGGCCTATTACTTTCAAGTATTTTATTTTTATTTCACATTAAATAGACTATGAGTCGCGATTTGAAACAGCATTAAACCCATTCAGAACGATAGTTTATCATGCCACTATCGGTTCCAGCACTATAGCGTACATTTTCTCCTGTGCAGAAAAGCGCACTGGAAAACTGAACATTTTATTTTTCACCCCCTGAAACCGTGATATGAAAATGTACGCCGTTTGTTACATTTGATAGTAGAATCATAGGAGATCGGTCCAGACTCTATGACGGTCAAAAATAATCGTTCGGAAAATCTGGGAAAATTTTTAAAAACTCTTTTATTTTCTACCCTCTAATAAGGTGATTTCAAACTGTACGGCATTTGTTTCTGTAGATTATACAACATATAAATAAAGATTTGACAGAAGTGCCGTACAAAAAAAGTTGTGTGAAAAGCCGTGGGAAATTGTTTCTTTTCCGAGAAACCAATGCTGTACAGTTTCATATCACGGTTTCAGGGGGTAGAAAATACGTTTTAAAAAATTTTGTGGTTATTATATTCTTATTTCATATAATAAATGTTCTTTTTTATCTCTTACAAAACTTTTTTGAAAGATGTAGCATAATATCAAATAAACAACATGGATTTTTGAAAAACAAAAACATTGAAGATAAGTTAAATTTTAATGGCGATAATGATAAAAGCGAACCTATTGCCGTCACCTTTTTTTTGATACGGTGGACCATGAAATTTTGCTTAAAATAGTAATTTCTACAACTACTATGCAAAGCGGCACTTCTCCCACGAGCGCAGAAACTAGCGAGTGGGAAAACTGATTTGCGTACTAGTTGTACACAATATTTTCTCTACAACCACATTTATTAATGGAAGAAATACAGTAATACAGGTAAGTATATATAGTTATTTTATTTAAACTTTGAACAGAAAGTATTTACAATATGAAAATTAATAGAAAAATCAGTTGAATGTATAATTAGTTGTGAAATTTGGACAATTTTGTATTAAAACCTCAGGTAACACATTTTCGGGTGCAGTTCGAGCCTTTTCGATAATATCTGGAGGAACAACAACTCAAAAGATAAATTATTTTGATCTTGGTACATAATTCCTGAAATAATGCTTAATAGGTTAATATTTTTATAATTAATAAATTAAAATAAATAATGTAATAAATAGTTTACTTACTTTTGGTTTGAATTTAAAAATTGTACACCAATAAGATATTCACTATTAGGTTGAATTGTCAAAAAAAGTTGACAGGTCACAGGTACATAGCTTTGTTTGACATTTCGGTGCGGAAAAGTGCTATAGCGTGTACTTTTCGCATTGCTTTTCCGACGATTATCAAAAATAGTTATTAATGATACAAGTGCGTGAAGTTATACTTTTGCGCACGAGCTGCGAAAATGCAAGGCACGAGCGTAACGAGTGCCTTTTTCGCAACGAGTGCGCAAAAGTACTTCACGCACAAGTGTCATACAAAACTTTATTTACAACCACATGAAGAAAAAATGAAAAAATGTGCTCTGAAGAGGTTAAAAAACATAAAAATGAATTTTCTATAAACAAATATAGGTATACACAACGAATTCTAATTATTTTAATTCATATTTACAGTAAAATAAGGACAATTATTTAAGTTACTAATTATAACATTGGGTAATTTGTCTTTTTTTAAAGTAACAAATATTTTTCACTATGTCTGACACTTCTGTCAAATTTACTGACAGCGCAAAAGTTTATACAACAAACGACTAAATTCAAGGCAACTAGATACTACTTACGTAGCTAAAAAAGAGTGTTAAAATGAAAACCCTATTTAAAAAGCATTGGTCACGCTTTTTAACGTATGTATAATATATAATGTATAATGTATAATATATAATGTATAATGTATAATGTATAATCTATAATGTATAATGTATAATGTATAATGTATAATTTATAATTTATAATTTATAATTTATAATTTATAATTTATAATGTATAATGTATAATGTATATAATGTATTCCACAAATTTTTTTTGGTTCGTAAATGCCTAATTTTAAAAGTGGTCGTAGATAAAATTTAATAAAGGCCTGCTTTGCGTATAAAAATTTGTGTAGAAGAGAGTGTTTTGCATAATGTTTGTAGGAAAAATTATATAACTATGGGATTGGGATTCCAACTAAATTGGAAGCTGATCTTCAAAAATTGGAAATATTAAGCTGTATAAAGAAAAACTACTTTATAAAATTTGTCACTTATTTTGTTGTATAATGAGAGATGCGTATTTAATTTTACTTAAAATAAGCTTACCAAGCGCACTCTATCTGTTATATTCCTTCACAATAAATTTGGACTTTGTCTTTTTCGATAACGATTAATGATAGATAATAATAATCAATTCACATTTCCACAACAAACTTGAAGAGCGAAGTACATGAACCGTGAAGATGAACGCGTGAAACAGCGTAGCTACCAACACCGTTACAGATCTCATTAAACTATAAATTTCATTGGTGTGTTTAAAACTGTTCCGGCTCTCTAGGTGGCACTACTCTCGCATCTTTAGAGCAGGGTAAAGGATCTCTTGCTCTGAAAGCGCGAGGGTGCTGCCACGTAGAGAGTACCGTCAGTAATAAAATTTCTAGCTTAATGAGAAAACTGTAACACCGTTAGTGGTGGTTGCAGATTCTTCCATATACTGGGTTTCTCATTATATTCTGACTGTTTTCAACAGCTTATATATTCGAAACGGTTCTAGATAATAAGATGCGGTTTCCACGGTTAGAAAGGTTAGAAAGAATATATAAAAAAGATATCAAAATGCGAGAAGCCATTCCACCAGAAGAGCGTCTGTCCTTAACACTTCGCTTTTTAGCAACAGGTAAGTATATATTATTAGAATAACATCACACCTGTGTCACCTGTACTGAACATAAAAAAAATATTTTTATTGCCATGAACAAATGTAATATTTTACAAAATGAATATTTTTAGTGTCATAAAGCTTAACTTTATCTATATTTATTTTAAATATTCAGGTGACTCTTATTATTCTCTCATGTATCTATACCGAATTCCAGTATGTACTGTTACGAACTCACTGATTCAGAAGCCGGTCCTGTCGCAAACTACGAATCCGACCTTTCTAGAAAGGTTCTTTCGCAGGTAATATTCAGACTGTTCTCGAAGCGTACCATACAATGGTTTATTCACGAATGTTCTCGAATTATAAAGTATACGCAGAGGTGGTATATTCAAGAAGGTTCTCGAGTTACGAAGGACTATATATACGGGGGTTTTTGAGTGAACTACTCCTTCACTCGAAGACCCGCGTATATATACTCCTTTTCGAATCTCTAGAAAATTCTTGAATATACCACCTTTGCGTATACTTCATAATTCGGGAACATTCGAGTTAAACCATTGGCCTTGGTACGCTTCGAGAAACTTTCTAGAAAGGTCGCATTCATCGTTTGCGACAGCGAATTAGTGAGTTCGTAACATTGCCCCCTCCTTGATAGTAAGTTCCTCCTGGAACTCTTGTGTAGCCGGGACTGGATGTTTAAATCGGCAACTGGATCCATTCCTACACTTTCCGGTCGTATGGAAATAACAGGGTACTGTCTTCATCGGATACTGATTACGTGGGGAATAGCTGCATATTAAAATGCGGACATCGGTATCCTCGAAGATCACTTCCACCATATTCCTAATGACTCGCCAATCCAACTGGTTGTTGCTCTCTATCTTAGGCATCGCTAGTTTCTTCACGTTGGATTCCAGCACGTGGTCTCGATGACTTCGTAGCGCTTCCCACACATTCCGGTAGGTGGATCGATCTTGAAATTCGTCCTTTGTTACGAGATAGAAGATGTGTCGTGACTTTTGTTTGAGTTTCAGTGTTTTGCCAGGGGTCGGAATCTGTTCTGAAAGTTTTTCTGACTGTCCAAACTTCTTTCGAAAGACGAATGCCAAACCTCGTGTATTTTTGATATTGGCTGGGATGTTGTGTGCCAGTGAATAGTCTTACGGGAGCGTGAACAAATCTTGTCGTTGCTCTGTAGTAACTCCAAATCTAGCTTTACCGCTACCTCCATATGCGCCCATAAACTCTTTGAAGGCAGGGTCAGGATCTTCCCGGATTTGGTTTACTCCTTCTTCTTTGTCATGATCTCCTTCGAATGGCGCTAGTCGATTTTGGTGGACTACTTTCGCTTTTCCATTGGGAATCTTACTTATGCGATAGATGACGTCGTTGATCTTCTTCTTGATTAAGTATGGACCCTCCCAAATTTTTTGTAGTTTTGGAGAAAAGCCCTTTCTTCTCGTCGGGTTGTGTAACCATACTTTGCCCCCCCTTCTTTGAAACTGCCTTCTGTAGCCTGCGTGTCGTACCGTTTTTTCATTCTGTCGCTGGCAACTTGGAGATTCGTTCGAACCAATTCGTGTACATCGTCCATCCTTTTTCTAAACTGGATCACGTAGTCTTCTCCCGCTAGAACTTCTCCAGGACGACAACCAAATTCCAGGTCACAAGGAAGTCGCATTTCGCGGCCAAATAGGATTTTTGCAGGTGTTTCACCTGTGGACTCATTGATGGCAGATCGATACGCCAATAAGGAAAGGTACTGGTCCCAATCTTTCTGGTGGCTGGAAACTACTTTGGACAGGTATTTTCCTATGGTCCTGTTCATTCTTTCGACTATTCCGTCTGACTGTGGATGCAACGCCGTTGCCCTGGTCTTCTTCGTTCCCAGCTTCTCACAAACTTCCTGGAATACATGGCTTTCGAAATTCCTTCCCTGATCGCTGTAAACTTCCAAGGGCACTCCATATCGGCTAATGAATTATTTTACCAATACATCCGCGACCGTTGTGGCCTCTTGGTTTGGAATCGCGTAAACTTCTATCCATTTGGTAAAATAATCCATCACGACCAGAATGTATTTACCACCATTTTCTCTCGTCGGAAATGGTCCTGCGATATCTAATGCAATCCTTTCGAATGGGCTTCCAACATTGTATAGTTTCATGGGAGCCTTTCTCTTGCGATGTGGTCCATTACTCCTAGCACAATTCGTACACTTCTTACACCAGTCCTTCACATCGTCGGAGCTGTTCATCCAATAAAACCTTTCACGGACTCGCTGAAGGGTTTTCTTCACTCCCAGATGACCTCCTGATGGACTGTCGTGTAACTTCCTCAGTACCTCAGCTACTCTCGATCTCGGTATAACTATTTGTCGTCTATTTTCGGAACCATCATCGTTTTCAAGGACTCGTTTCAACAGGCCTTCTTCCAGGACAAGGGAGTCCCACTGAGCCCAATATGCCTTCAGTGTTGGTGAAAATCTTGACACTTCTTGCCAGGTAGGTCGCCGATTTTCTTGCTTCCATTGCCAGATCATCTTTAGGTGTGGATCATTATCTTGATCTTCTCTAATCCTGGTGGGTGACCATTCTTCAGTGCTTACAGTTAAGTCTCTCTCAATGTGTATTATTTACTGAGGAAAACCAAACTCTTTGGTGTGAAAGCATCATCCATTGTATGTCCGAAGATGAACATCCATCCTACGTCCAAAGGGGTGTCCGCAGGACATTCAATAATCAATAGACGTCCTATCATGTACGTCCAAAACACCGAATCTGGACGTGGACGTCCATTGAAAATACATTGTACGTACATGTGCTGGGTGGGGGGGGGGGGGGGTTGGCATATCTATAAGATATTCAACACCAACCATTCTGGTTTGCAATTAGAAGGGACAACATAACTTGTAGACCGGTTTAGGCGGATTCTTCCGACAGCTCTAAGAGCTTAATCACGGACTGAAGAAGACACCAAAATCATAATCAATACATGTCTTCCAGTAACGGAAGTGTGAAAGTCGTCACAATAGCGACATCTTCAACTACAACTGCAAACCAAAATTCGAAAAATCTGCCAACAAACCACGTGCATGGTCTTGAAACAATAAAGTATTATTACAGTTTACTGTAATATTGTCGTATTTAATAAAGCGCGTTATTTACCAATAGATCGCAGAATAATAATTATGTTAACGCTTTATGAGTTTTGAAAAATATTTACACTTCAAAGTCAAACGGGCTAGGTATATTTACAAGATATTTTAACACCAACCATTCTGATTTGTAATTACAGGTACAACATAACTTGTAGAACTGGTTTAGGCGTATTTGCGCCTCATCAGTACAAGGTATATGTTCTCCGTCCGAGAACTCTGAAGAAGACACTAAAATCACAAAATCAATACACATATTTCAATATTTTTTGGAACTTATAAAGCGTTATAATAATTATTATTCCGCATTCCGCGATAGCTATTGGTAACGCATTTTATTAAATACGACAATATTACAGGAAACTGTAATAATACTTTATTCTCTTAACCATTTGTCATCTCAAAACAACGAGTTGTTGCGCAATATATTTTACTGTAGTTTACTGAAGCGAGTTCCCGAAAAGGACCGCAATGTAAGTATAATACATTGACAATATTAACGTGAAATCAGGAGCTCAAGCACAACTCTCAGCCAATCAGACATTACAAATATCGATATTTGGATTCAATAGGGTTCGTTTTTTTCGTTTTAAATGTCCATAACAATTTCGAAAATATATCAGATTTTTGTTATAAAAATTTACGTGAACAAGTTATTCTGACCCGTCTAAGAATGGGTCACACCCGATTTTCCCATGAACACTTGAACATGACTAAATCTGAACAACCCCGCTGTACAGTGTGTCAATGCCCTTTAACAGTCAGGCATGTATTAATAGATTGTCCGCAGTATTCACAGCAAAGAATTGCATTTAACACTCCATATACTATGTATCACTTGCTAGGAGAAGAGTACAATATGGAAAACTTGGTAGCTTATTTACGTGCTATTCAGTTTCTACACAAAGTT
>CAJUYI010003013.1:0-26291 GCA_910591695.1 Galerucella pusilla | reverse complement strand
GAACAGAGAGAGCGTATACTCTATGCATTCCAATTGTCACTCACCCTATTCCAACTTTCTCGTTAAATACACGCTAATTAAATTCACAACCTCTCAACTTTCTGACTATGCGAAGCCGTGTAATGAATAATTTTGTTAATTTTAAAATTGATCCGTTTCCACGTCTCATTACTCTTCAGGGCAGTTTGATACATTGCTCAAGCTTTTGGATGGTATGAATGACCTCATATTTTCTTTGTGAAAATTTGTGAGAAGGCCTATTGTGTTAAGGATTATAATTAAAACGTCGAACGCCACTTACAATGTGTCATTACTAATGACTTATGGCTCGGTAGACCTATCAATACTAGCTTTGTTTACATTTTGTACTGAACCATGCGCTTCAATCTTGCCAGGCTTTCCAAATTTCCAGATAGTCTAGGATTTTTTCATTTGGAATTGAATTTTTACTTTATTTTCAATAGACAGTTATTAGCCGAGGTGCACATTATACTTTTTCCTCGATCTTTATACAAAAGTCCGGAATGAATGATCGAATATTTTTGAAGGCTAGTGTATTTATTATGAACACTTATATTTCCTCCACGCTCTTATTTACTCGTAGCGGATTCAAGGACAGCGGAGGAATACTAGAATTGTCATTTTTTGTAAATATCGACAGTAAAATGTCTGAATACCAATACGACGAGTTAAAGCTATCTGTATATGGCAAAATACTCATAGTAAAATCATGAAAATTTGTACGTTTGGGTTTTTGGATACGACCTTTTTAACTAAAATATTTTCAAAGATGGCAGACTTCGGGTTCTAACGGAAGTCAAGTGCAACTTTGTTATTTTGGAAAAAACAACCTGTATATTAAAACATTTTTGAAATCTACGTAAAATTTTGGTATAGTTCTGTCTGAAAACTTTTTTCGAAAAATGCATATTTTTTGAGATATTAATATTTTTGTAAAAAATTTGACGGTTGCAGACCCTTACAAATTATGTTTTTAAGATTAATATATAGGGTGTTCCATTTAAAATAACAAAGTTACAGTCGCCTTCCGGTAGAACCGGAAGTCTGCCATCTTTGAAAATATTTTAGTTAAAAAGATCGCATCCGAAAACCGAAACGTAGAAATTCTCATGATTTTACCAAAGTCTATATTTATATTCCAATAAGTCCGACCACTCTCTCGACGACGCGAAAATCCCCCTCCTGCCGACACCCACCGTCTCACCGGCAAAACCCACATCTGATGTGGGATTTATTTATTTTTCAGTTCTGTTTGACTACGGTGGTGTAGCAGAGCGTTGTATCGGGTGCGCCAAAGAAAGTGATCTTTAATTTTAATTTGTGCGAACGTTATCTGCTGTGTTTTTGATTGAAGAAGGACAAAAATAATGACTACGTATTGAAGGACGTAACGAAAAGCCTGAGGTTTATTTATGGTTGGAGGCTAACTATTTCGTCTACTATCAAATTATGGGAAGTGTTGAAGGAAAGGAAAGGATACAAATTTCTTTTGACTCGCAATCTGAACCAAGACTGCCTAGAGAACTATTTTGGTCAAATAAGGAATGCCTGTGGTAACGCCAAAAATCCCACTCCAATACAATTCAGCAGAGCATTTAAGAAATTATTTGCTCTCAAATATTGTGACGAGAAGGAGGGCTCCAATTGTGTAGAGGACGCCAACGAAATTCTACAGACAATAACGCCAGATTTATTGAAAAAGGGAGGATCATTGTTTACGACGGCCAAGGAAAAAAATGGTCAGCCAATATTGGACATAAAGAGGAAAGACTATCAGGATTTGTCCACAGAAGAAGGAAATGCCCTGGTTTATGTGGGTATATATTTTTTGCAAAAGTATTTTGTTAAACACAAATGCGATATTTGCCTAAACTTTTGCAATAAGGAAGGTTGTGACCAATCCACATCATTCTGCGAAAAAAAAGTCTATGAAGGTAGTAAGCAGGGACGGTTTGGAGGATTGACAGTTCCTCCAAAAATTTTCAGTGAATATCTAATTTCTTTAGAAAATATATTCACTGAAAATTTCAATGATTTATGTGTGCAGGATGATGTAGAAATAGGAATGAACTTGAAGACCAAGTTGTCTACTATCGCATTTTCGCATCCTTGCCCAAACTTCCTATGGGAATACCTGCTGTCCTTATATACAAGGGTGCGAATCTATTATATACTGAAATTTGCAAATTCCTCACTAAGGACCTTTAGAAAGAATAAAGAACATCCTAAATTGAAAAACTTGAGAAATTTATAACTATTCAAGTATTTATTAATTTTTAAGAATGTACATAATACTTATTTGTTTGTTGATATTTCATTATTTTTATTTATTTATTCAATACAACGCTACAGAGTACACTCCAAATGGACTTGACCTAAATAATTGTTCATTTGTATTCGTTTTGTCCCAAGTAGATGTTAAACTGTATTATTTCTTTTATAATGATTATATCAACACAAATGTTCATTCGCTGATCATTCTGTATTAGTTATTAAGTATTATCAGATATACGCTCGGATATACGTTATTGAAGTCTATGTTTATGATTTTTTTCATTCCATTCCTCGGTTAAAACAAAATTTCTAAAAAGTTACTTAGCAATAATATAATTTATATAAATTGCCAATATTTTTCAAAACAAGAATAAAGTCAACATATTTTCTAATTGCACCTGGTAAATTCCTTCACAAATGAATTCACCGTCCGTCACCTCGTATACTACTAAATGACCAGCAAGAACAGGTGTCGCACATGATTTACGACTCTCCGCAAAAAATGCCGGCGTTTTCCGACGATCAAAGGAGTGACCGGACTTATTGGAATATATAGACTTTGATAAAAGTATTTTGCCATATACAGATAGTTTTAACTTGTCGTGGGACACCCTGTATATTTACGTCCATTATCGTCTTCTAAATGAAAGAATTATTTTCCCACAACAAAATACAATATCCATCTATTTTTATGAAGCAAAAATAAAACTATTACATTCCTTCCATATAAATTAGAATTAATATAACAAACTTGAACTTTTTTGCTTATTGTTTACGTCTCGCAGACAGATAAAAACTAATTCTTATAGCCACATAAATAACTGACAGTACTTGAGAAACCATAAGTTCAGATATGAGTAAGCAAAACATAAATCTATATAAAGTTGACTGAAAGTTTTCAATTGTATTTTTATTAAAACATAGAACGAGCATCAAAACGATATTTGCGTCTATTGTGAGAATAATGGTTTTATCAATATATATAAATATATGGGGGTGGAACGAATTTTATTCCATAATGATGGAAAATATTGTGATATAGTCAAAGTGCGGGTTCAAAGGTCACTAACCATATGTATCAAATCAGAAGACAAATTCCCCATTCTTCTCTGTCCCTGGCTAATACCTTCATCTCTCCTAATGACTTTCCTTCGTTCTTTCCAATTTCTTCAATCTGGTCTATCCATTTCCTCCTGGGTCTTCCTCTTTGTCTTTTTCTTGATATTCTATCTTGCTTCAGCCTTAGGTGGGCAAACCAGTTCAATTGTTTCTTTTTAATATTTGATATTATGTTACGTTTTTTTTATTCCACAAACCGTTAATACATATATATAAATAATTTGGTAAATTTACAATTTCCAATAAAACTTTTATGACAGTCATCATCAGGAATGACCCTGTATTTGGTCCTCTTCTCACTTGGGTTCTGGTTCTTAACTTGCTGCCGATTCTGAATTTTCGCGATCGCCGAATTTTGCTATTTAAAGTTCAACAAATGTTTATCATTACTTTGAAAAAAAATTTATATAAATTTACGTATTATTAGTTGATTTTGTATTTGTTTTACCATACATTAAGGTGTGGCGGACATTGCAGTACTTTAATTTTAACGGCAGGAAATCTCGAATAGGGTCACCTATTGGTATAGTACCAAACGCAGGCCGTACTAGTTCACGTCGAGATCTGTATTTTTCGTTGGATTTCTATAATGGGTGGCACTCTAGGTTTCTTGCTACTTAGCTATTGAGTAGATAAGATTACAGTAGGATTCTTTATATGGGAAAAATTTTAGTTTCCACTAGGTATGTTAATCAGAAGCGCCCTAGTTGGAGGACGATGTTTTTTTTTGGTTGTTGGAGTTGGTGTTGTGAAGAAATGTGGTGGTCAGAATTTTGATTTTAAATAGTCACCCATTATAGGGGATATATCTGCACCGCATATTATTAAAATCCATATGGTCCAGTGTTAGTAGAGATTGTTATTTGATGTTATACATGGATTTTTAGCCTCTACTGAGGGATTTGTTCTTCAACCTATCCGCCATTGCAAAAGTTGTGGTTCCTGTTTAATCGATTCTGAAAGTAACGAAAATTTGGCAAAGACACAGTTGGAGATTCTGGATGTTCTCGTGATGTTCTAGGTATTCAATATTGTGGTCTTTTATTTCCAACGGAGTTAAACCCCTTAAGAAGGGGTTTTTTTTTATGGGACTAGTTTTACCTTGGACTTTTTTTATGGAAGACTGGTTCTTATGGTGAACTGAATCGAAGTTTAATTTTGGCTGATTTCCTACAAGTTTGGCAGCATACATGTCCCGGTGATGGGGGCAACTTGAGTCACCTATTTGAAACTTTGAATCGCTGTACCTACCGCTAGTATATCTAGTGAAGGATACCTCAGGACTGTATTGGTGATGTTATTTAGCTCATTTATTATTTTTTTTTATTTGCGCCGGTACTGTAAAAATAAGGTCATTGCTTATTATATTTCTTTTTTATGCTATCGTTTACCATTACTGCTAAGGCTGCTTATTTTGAATTTTATTATTAGTGCCTATATTTAGCCTTATTTTATTATATTACTTTCTTTCGCTATTTTCGCTACTAGTATTGCTTAATATGACTGCTTAGTTGCTTTTCATAAATTATAATATTGCATACAATAATATTTATTGATACTGCTTTATTTATAAATAGTTTTGCATTGCATGCAGCGCCTTATATTTTGTTTGCTCTAGTAGTTGATTATTTTTTTTTTGAATTCATTAATAACCATAATTTAGGCGAAGCTGTGAATGTATAGCTATTGGTAGGTGTTAAACTCGGTTTTAGATTACATTTCTTTTTCCTTTTTTTTGTAACCTGCGCATGAGCTCACGCTTGGGGTATTTAAAGTAGTATGTATCGTTAATTAGCTGGTACATGTCCTGTGATAATCAATAGCATTCCCATCTAAGGACTTGTCATTCTTAAACTGTGCCGCTTATTATTATTTTTTTATAATTTGTTACGAGCTTACCTGATAGATAACGCCTCTCTTGATTAATATTGTTTTTGTTTGTGGGTCAAATTTGAATAGAACTGAATCTACAACATTTTGTTTTATTTGGTACTTTACCTGCTTATGTTTGGTAAGTCGCGTGAGTAGTAGATCTAGGGGTATTTGGCCATGGACTTCCTGGCGCCCAATTAAGATCAAATGTTTTTTTTGCGAGTTCTTCACGAACCTCCCCTTCTCCGTTGAGCAAACCGGCAAATATCCCGTGAGTACAATATAAGTATCGGTAATTTTAATTAAGATTAGGTTGTACGTCACAATTATTGGGTCTTGATTAGTTATGCTTCTGATTTCTTCGTTCCTTACTTTGTCCCATTTCGTTTTTTCTGCTATTCTCCTTAAATATTTCATTTCCATTGCTTTTATTTTTGTTTCATGCTTTTTTCTGCAGTACCCAGTTCTCACTGATGGCATAAGTTATAGTTGGTACGGTAATTTTGTTGTATATCTCCATCTTTGTATTCATATCAATGTATTTATGGCTTAGTAATGTTCGATTTAAGGAATAATATACCCAATCTTGTTGATTTATTTGCCCTGTTATTAAATTCTGCGTCTATTTTTTCATCTTCTGTTAAAATACTTCCAAGGTAGTTATAGGTTGTTACTCTTTCTAATGTTTTGTGATTACATTTCAATTCCTCGTATTTTCATTTACTATCATTACTTTGTTTTTTTTTTTGTATTTCTCTTGTCAGTAAGTTAATTAGTTTCTGCATTTTATTTCTCGATTTTGATATGAGTACGATATCGTCTGCGTATAGTAGATTACTTAGTCTGACCGGTACCATGTTCCTGTACCCTATTATCATGTCCAGATTATCTCCTTGTCTTTTTATTTCCTTCACTATTTTGTCCATAATAAAAGCACACAACAGTGGGCTAAAGCTATGATGATTTTATGATTTTGCAAATACAAGACCAATAAAACTTATATTTTGAATAAATACTAACATTGCAATTCCATTTTTAATTCATGTATTTCCAAAAAAGATGTCCCAATCTACCCTACACAGTGCACTAGTTGTTTTATTCTAAAGGAAGTTCCTCAATTTGAGCTCTGTGATTTTCCTACATTTCATTATGTCCCGGTATGTGAAACGTTCTAAAATTATTTTTTCCTCTGAACTGGCAGCTTCAATATTAAATATCACATCAACCATAACAGTAGCACGAAATCTAATATCTGAGTTCAAAGCTTGACAAAAGCAATTTGTGTGACAAATCGGTTTTTTTCGTATCTACTCCGCGTTTCAGCTTTTAGCAATATCTTTCTTTTAGTTATGGAATGTTAGTTAATTCACCAAATGAAAATTTATAACCACACCTAATGGACATTTATCACGTATCTATGAAAATCTACATGAAACTTGTGAAAATGTAAGTTTTCTTTAAAAGATTGGAAGGATTTGAGTCAGGCGATTTAGTAAAAAAAGTGCTTGTCTGGAAAATGCTGTCAAAAACAGCGAGCTCGCAAAAAACTTCAATTAAAATAGCTATTTATGCCATCAGTAACGAAATGCCTAATTTCACTTCATTTCGTAACGTATTGCATACAAGATTTTTTCTAATTTTGAAGAAAGTAATAAAAAAATAAAATTTAATATAATTGATAAAAATTGGGAAAACATAAATTTAGTTTGTTGTTGTTACTTCATGTTAGTTGTCAGTTTGACATTTTGTAAAAAAGTCTAGACGGAAAGTTTTTAGCGAGATTGATATATTTTTAGTTTTATTTTTTAAAAATGAGTGATTCAAGTTCTGATGAGCTACCAAGCGATATTGAAGAGGCAGCAGGTAATGCTCTATTATCAGTAATTCCCAAAAAGTCAAAGGCAGTCTATGATTTGGTATACGAAAAATTTGTTACGTGGTGTGATGAGAAGAAAATTAAACATGTTAATGAGAAAGTTTAACTTGTATATTTTGAGGGTAAGAAAGATCTAAGTTTCCACATTATTGACACTTTACTCAATGTTAAGGTCTGAACTAAATCTGGAAAGGAATATTGATATTAAAAAATATACAAATTTGGTAGCATATATTAAAAGGCAAGCGGACAGGTACAGTGCTAAAAAGTCAAAAGTTTTTATTAAAGATTTTGCCAAATTTTTGGAGGAAGATGATGACAAAGAATACTTAATGGCTAAGGCTTCAATGATAATTGGAATGGCAGGAGCATGCAGAAAAACAGAATTAACATTTCTTCCAGTTGAAAATGTTATACGGCAGTTTGCAATTACCACTGGAGATATTGAAAATACGAATCTTGTTGAAATATTAAGAAAATATATTAAGTTGCGTCCCCAGGTTCTTAAACACAACAGATTTTTTGTAAAATATGCGAATGGAAAATGTACCAGAAATCCTGTGGGAATTAACACATTTAGCAGTCTGCCAAAAGTTATTGCACAATTTCTTGGTCTTTCAAATCCTGTTCTATATACTGGCCACTGCTTCAGAAGAAGCTCTGCCACTTTCCTAGCAGACAGTGGCGCTGATATTTTAAAATTAAAGAGGCATGGAGGTTGGAAATCTACCTCTGTTGCGGAGGGATATGTTGAAAATTCCATGAATAATAAAAAACTTGTAGCGCAAGAAATATTTGGTGAAACATCTAATGCAATGTGCGCCGCTTCCCAAATAACAGGAAGTTCCAGCAATGAAAAAAATTGTCGTCGGGAATTAATTTGAATAATTGCAATAATTTTGTTATCAATATTTATAATAATTAATTAATTTATAATTTATGTTTTTAACTTGTATTATAACAGTTTAATAAATAGAATAATTCTTTTTGTCACTAATTTTGAAATACATTTTTCGTCACCAATTGCATAAAATTTTACTTTATGCAACTAGTTACAAAAAGTAAGACGTTTCATAATGTCAATCAGTTTTAAAAAGTGTTACTTTATATGTCAAAATTAGAAAAAGTAATTTGGGTAATTCAATGCTCTCCATTCAACCACAGATAATTTGAAAATTTTATTACAATCAATGATTATACCCTCAGTGACCCCAACAATAGCCTTGAACAGACAACGTGTTATATCGAGACTAGTACTAAAGTGCTACCCATGCTCAATCCCTTTAGAGATGGGATGGAACCAAAGGATGTAGTCTTGCCAGGATCACCCTGGGAAGCTGGCGTCGAAGAAATATTTGGCGATAACCAGGAAAAACCTAAGTTTAGTAGTAGGATTTTTGATCTAAGGAAACACCTCCATACTATGGGGCTAGTGGACACACCTCTATGCAGGATGTGTGAACAGGAAGATGAAACTGTCAGGCATGTTTTATGCGAGTGTCCGGAGTTATCGTCAATAGGAGAGTGTGTGTTCGGTGAGTCTTGGCCTACACCTGCCGATATAAAGGAGATGTCTCCTTGGATTAGATTTTATGAGGTGGCTCTAGATTACATTCTTCTGCCTGACTCTTTTTAGAAATTCTATTAGTGTGGAGACTGAACCTTTCATATAGCTCTCTGCCAATGGCTTTTCTTCGCCTAATGCAAAAAACCGCACACTTGCCTGGATATCGCACTGACATAGAATGTGTTCTACCGTTTCTTCTTCTAGGTGACAAAACCTACACATATCTTCGTTTGTCAATTCCATCAGTTTTAAATGCCTATTGAGCTTACAATGCCCCGTTAACAGACCCTCTACAGCTTTGACAGTTGTCCTATCTTTAGCCATCAAATCTGCTGTTAATCTTGGCGAGTGTTCTAATATGAACTGTTTCGCATTCCTCTGTCCTGGTAAGCTCCTCCAGTACAGGATGGACGATGACCTAGACGGAGGACAACTCCTCGGGAGAATGTACAATGGAGCATATGTGGCCTAAGTGCTGTGAGCATACACTCACCCTCCCCACTTGACAGATACAGATACAGATACCCACAGTGGCGGCTAGTAAATGATCCAATTTCTCACTGAAAAAAAAATATGAAGCCAATAATAATTTATAAAATAAATACTCGCTGTAGTTAGATGTTTTGAATATATACAAAAATTATTTGAACAGTTTATCGCGTTTATATTTTTTTTCATTCAATTATAGCTCCGAAATTGAAAGCATGGTATAAATTTCGCTGTATCCCTTCTTTCGTTGTCTCCATTTACTCGTAATTCACTACTCCTCGAACTTTGGAGTGTACATCAGAGATTTATTACACTCATTATTACATAATATACAAGCGACCTTTCGATATTTAAGACTTTTTTCTGCTTACGTGATGGATTTTTTGCTTCCGAACCTTCTTGGGAATAAATAAGGTTTTTCAATACAAAAAATAAAAATACCCTTCATTATTATATTAATTGCATAAGATATCACTTCAATTATGGTTGAAGAAAGTGACTCCCACAACCTGGTTGACGTAGTTTGTATAAAAAGGACTCTTAGGGTTGTACAAAGGGACAAATTAGGCCAATCGGTACGGGTCATTTTAGACCTAAAGTACAAGTAATTAGCAATACGGCTGATTTATTTTATAAGTACCTTGAACTATGTAGATTAATATAAAAAAAATAATATAATTTATTGCACTTTTAAGGATGCGTGCCAACCCTTAAGTCGCACGCTGCACGTATGCCGATCATTTTGCGATGGATTTTTGTTCATAAACTAATAGTCCAAGAGCCAGAGCCAAAAAACTGTTTCAATTTCTAAAGGCTGGTTTTGGCTATTGTAATAACTTGAAATTTAATTACGTTCTTAAATACTCTTAATTGATTGATCCACAGGACAAATTTGTATGAGTTGTAATTTCTAAAAATATTCGTGCTTATGAAGCATTAATTATTGAAGGTATAAAAAATAAGGAATTGTATCTCTTACGTTGGAAATATAATGTATGCGAATGAACGGGTATATTGAAAACGAGCTAGAAAAGACAGGTATACTCGTCGGTAAGAATCAGAATTTTCGTACACAATAGCTAGAGAGAGAGGGCTCTTCTTCCCCCACCTTTGAACGCCCTCCACTTCAAATTTTAACAGTTATTCTACCAAACGCTGATGCGACGCAATACTTTACACGAATTAGCAAGATCGCTTGACACTTTTTCAAAGTTTCTTCCGTGATTGAATTCAACAGAAGTTGCTTTTTAAGACCGAATACACAAATTCTGTTCATTTCGTAAATCAACCGAAGCGTCGCATCCGCGTTTGGTAGAATAACCGTTGAAATTTGAAGTGAAGGACGTTCAAAGGTGGGGGAAAAAGAGCCCTCTCTCTCGAACTCTAGCTATTGTGTACGAAAATTCGGATTCTTACCTACGAGTATACCTACCTGTCTTTTCTAGTTCGTTTTCAATACACCCGTTCATTCGCATACATTATATTTCCAACGTAAGAGATTCAATTATTTTTTATACCTTCAATAATTAATGCTTCTTCCTAAGCACGAATATTTTGCGAAATTACAACTCATACAAATTTGTCATGTGGATTAATCAATTGTTTAAGAACGTAATTAAATTTCAAGTTATTACAATAGCCAAAATCACATTTCTAAGTGACATTTACTGGTGTAGATAAGATAAGTTTATCTGAATCCACAATTTTTTATTCTTTTGCATAATAATACCGCACGAAACGTATCAAATGATTAAATAAATCGTTTGTCAATGCGATACAAATGGTAATTATCTATAGAACCACAAATTAAAACATCAAATGACGTTTTCTAATTGTTAAAATAACAATACAAAACGTAGAAATAGCGTGATACGCAGCCTGAAACTCAAACGGCGCGCGCGGTATACCTTTACCTTTTTCACCTGACTGACGGACGTTGTTCTACTGAACACATGACTGACGGATGTTTTGATGTTCAATACATAATTCTGAACCCTCAGACAAAATTTGAAGTTTTAGAAACGAATTGCACTTAATAATTATTTATCATACGTCTATCCGGAATGACTGACCAGCTCTGTTCTATTGTATGACTGACTGACCAACACAACTTTTACTTTATACAATAGATAAGTTGTATAACAATTTTCAGCTTTTAGAAATTCATTTTGTTCACCCGTCAAATGATACACCTTTAAAATATTGCACCTGAGCCACCTGTTCTACGGCACGCTTGACTGACAGGAGCATGTTTGTGTACCCATCGGCTACAACGATTTAACAAAAAACCAGCCTTTAGAAATTGAAACAGTTTTTTTTGGCTCTGGCTCTCCGGCTATAACGTTTGGTGTCTCGGCATACGTGAAACTAGAATAGTCTTTTACCAGCGAAGTTTTTATTTAAATTTGAGTTATATCACTTTGACAATTCAAAGTGACAATATGAATAATACAAACAATTTTCTGGTATAAAATGGTACTTAATCTGATAAATTATTTCGAGAATGAATGAAAAAGTGGAAATTCGTCAACCCAGTGTGCAGGAAACATCAACCTTTATTATTTTCTGGGTATATATTTGTAATCTCACATTTTGGTAACCTCTGTATCTTCTGGTTTGATACATATGGTTAGTAAGCTTTGAACCCGCACCATAACAGCGCTTTTGACTATAGTATACAAAATATAGATCGTGTTTACACTTGTACAGATACAGAATAAAGTATAATGAACTCATTTCACTGGTGTATATAAAAGAAACAGTTTCCGTTACTAAAAAATCTATGATATCGTTGGAAATGTTTCCCAAACAATACATTATATTCCAAAGCATTTCATTCCAGAATCCCAATAACACTTGAAATTGGAGAATGCTCGAAACTTTCCATTCATTCAGAAAACAATCGCTGTGTGAGATGGAGAATGAAATATTAAATAAAAAGTTAGAATATATATGTCCCATGAGAACGTTATATCCAAGCATGAAATATTTTGTTGATATCCAATATCCGATATAATTGAATTGAGATTTAGAGTAAACAATGCGATAATAAGAAGAAAAAAAATGTAGGTACCATTTTGTTTACTTCGACAAAGAGATGCCATAGAGCACGTTTCGTATTTATCGAGAAATAAAACGGATGAGGGTAATTGGAAGTTTCATTATATGTTTGCCTCAAGAATCGGAGCTGAAATAAAATAAAAATGTTATTGGGATACAGAAATATACAGGAGAGTTGGGTAACCTTATTTAGGCCAGACGATAGGAATAACAAATACAAGTAATTAGCAATATAGCTGTTTTTTTTTCATAAGTACTTTAAAGTAACTAGATTAATATAAAAAAATTTTACCAGTCTATCGATTTCCCAAATCAGAAAACTTTTTTTTTCGAAATTTTTCAATATTTCGCGATGGGAGGAAGGTAGAGGAGAATAAAAAATACCACCGTGTAGGGTGAGAGACAAAAAAGGTCTCTTGCGTTTCTTTAGTTCGAGCAATGGTTTGTCCAGAAAAAATTCGGTAAACTAAGTATGTGTTCCGCATCCGTGCGACTCTATTTTCTGAAGCGCGGCGGAGTACATTATAAACTATTGTACAGTTATAATGTAGACATAAATAATTGTAATACGGCGTTTTGAAGAGGAAAGTTTAAGATGGCATTTTTTTGTCATAGCCCATAATCATTTTTGGCAAATTTCTCATTAATATAAATATTATATTCTAATCAAAAACCGAGTATCTCAATAAAAAATATATTATATAATAAGGTGGCATTGAAACAATTTTTCGAAGGATGGAAACTGTTATTTAGGAGGTCTGTTCCATAGATAAAATTTACGGATAATTACTTTTTCCTAATTACGAAATACGGCACTTTTCATTATTTTCTAAATTTTAGGAATCTTGAATTTACAAGAAAATATGGGTACCGGTAAATTATTCGAAATCAATTGTTCGAAAATCAATTTTTCGAATGACCGATTATTCGAAAATCAATTATTCGAAACTCAATTTTTCGAAATTAAATATCTGGAATAGATTTATTAAATTTAAGAAGACACCGAATTTCACTTAAAAATTCTTTATTGTTATTACAAAAAACCTCCACCAGATCTTATTACGTTGTGGTTATCTACTTAGAAGTTATGTTGTGGTGAATTTTAGTATAAATGTAAGAAACGAATAGTTAAAAATTATGTTAAATAAATTTTAATTAAAAAAAATCTTCCCTTCACACTTAGGCACAGGCTTAGGACTGTCAGCGTAAAGCAGGCGTGTTTAGAAGTTTTGTTTAATTTTTTGAGCAGGTGCACCATCGTTTCTTTGTCTGATGTTTCGAATTGTTCGTTTTATATTGTTAATCTCTGGCAAACGCCAACTGAATGAGTACTGACTTGTATTGAATATGCTGAAATTATGCGGTGAGGAGTATCAAGTGTGTTTTTGGCAGAGTCCCGTACTTGGTCCAAAAATTTTGTAACTTGTAGACGTGCAGCATCTCCACCATGGTTATGTTCAACAGGTCCTTTATTGATTTCATTTCGCTCCGTTATAACTCTTGACTTACATTTCTTTGAATGAAAAAATTCACATTTCCAATATATTTTATTGTCGATTTGTTTATCTTTGGCTAACAAAAAACCATTCAACAATAGCTTGAGATTTCCCTTTTCGCTGGTAACAAATTCCATTTTAACAATACAAAATTGCAAAGTAAAGGTGTCTACGTCGTCGAAATAATTAGACTAGTCAAAAATTGCATTCGTTTCTTGTATTTATACTTAAATCCAATGATAACAATAAAGATTTAGGTACCCACCTATTTATAAAATCCACCCTAATAGGTATTTATGTATAATTTAGACCTACCGTTGTCATTAGGATTTCCCGTTATCGCAAAAGATTTCTAAGAGATAAACGCTTAACAAACATTTAATAAGGTAAACAAAGTAATAAAAACTTCTAGATCTATCTATTTTTGTATATTCTATTCAGAATATTGAATTTCGAACAATAGATTTTCGAACAATTGATTTTCGAATAATTGACTTTCGAAGAATTGATTTCGAACAATTTACCTAGATCCTTAACTCTCACCAAAGATTGGAAAAAAATGCGGAACACATACTTAGTTTACCGAATTTTTTCCGGACAAACCATTGATCGGACGAAAAAAAATGCAAGAGACTTTTTTTATTGCAAAACAATTCCCCTACACGGTGGTATTTTTTATTCTTCTCCACCTTCCTCCCAGCGTGAAATATTGAAAAATTTACAAAAAAGGGTGTGTGCCAGCCCTTAAGTTGTACGCTGCACGTATGCCGATCATTTTGCGAGGGATTTTTTTTCATAAACTAACGTTTGGTGTCTCGGCATACGTGAAACTAAAATTGCAAAATGCAATTTTTTCATTGCAATAAACGATTAAATCATCTGTCGTTTTCCCCACGGGCAAATATTTATTTCGCTTGATATAGAAATGTTATCACGTTTGTTTGTGCTGAAAGAATAACTAGCGTCATCAGAACTGCCTAAAAATGTTTTTATAATAAATAATAAGAAGCAATTTCCCGTTATTTTGCATCCTCAAGCAAAGACTATTTCGAGAATGAATGAAAAAGTGGAAATTCGTCAACCAGTGTGCAGGAAACATCAACCATCATTATTTTCTCCAGGTATATTTGTAATCTCACATTTTGGTAACCTCTGTGTCTTTTGATTTGATACATATTGTTAGTGACCTTTGAGTTAATTGTCATTAAGTAATAAGTATAAAACCAACCGAAATGATTCTTTCTATCCATAATTTTGGTAACACGAATTTAGTCTATTTTAAACAGATATGAACTTCCAAGTAAGGATCATCCCTAAACTTTGCCTAGGGATATTAGCACATCCTTACTGTAACGGATGGTTGAGTCTGACACATTTAACCCTTATGCATTGTTTATTATCTTATGATAACGAGCCACTGTTAAATTATTCACCAAGCCTAGTTCCAGTATAACGTTTACACAACAGTGGCCAGAATAATATATTTTGTCCCCGACCATTTGATAATTTTAACATTTACGTGTGCTTTTTGAATATAATGAGTAGATAAATTATTTGCACAATTTTCAATGTTTTTCAGTGGAAAAATAATTCTTCAAAATACAGGGGAAAAAAGTATTAGATTTTATAGTTCGAGAGATAAAATCTAATATTTTCCCGTGTATAATACACTATTTTTTCTGTGACAGGAAAAACGACGATTTAATAGTGAAAGAACATATTATTACAATTTAATAAAGTCAGAATGTTATCGATATGAAATTTGAATTTTTAATCTAGTAAGTTTTTGTATAGTTATAGCGAAAATTAGACCTGCGTTGCTAAGGAAAACTTCAAAGTTATCAAATATCTCCCAATTCAATTAAAAAATTGCGAACTCAGTGATTGTTTAGAAGTTATTTTGCATAATATTATATATATTATCAAAAACCCAATTACCATAGTATATGGTGTAGGGTATACTTTTACAATTATACTTATTCCAACTAGGTACATCACATTATGCTTAGGACATTATATATCCATTTTTTCATCGATGCTCCAGTCCAGATAAAATTTTATTCATGTACAAATTTAGCCCATTGTTTTTTATCTCTTGCCATTGTTTTTGCTTCTGTCCATGTTTTACCTTTTCCTTGCAGTATGCTTACCATAACACCATCCCATGTTTGTTTTGGTCTTCCCTTTCTCGTTCTTTTTTGTATTTTTGATTGCCATACTTTTTTAACTGGTCTTGTATCGTTCATTCTTTGTAAATGTCCTCACCAGCTTAATTGTCTCTTTTCAATAAATTTAAGTGTTGATTCTATTTCAAGGTCTCTTATTTTCGTATTTCTTATTTTATCTTTCTTTGTGACTCCTTTAACTCGCCTAAGATACTTCATCTTAACTGCTTGTATTCGACTCTTTTGTCTCTTTGTTAATACCCAGGATTCACATCCGAATGTTAATATTGGCCGGTAAATTGTTTTAAATACATTTAACTTCGTTTTCTTGGTAATTTCTTTTTTATTTATAAATGTCGAATTCATCGTGTGATAAAGTTTCATCGTTTTTTGTACTCTATTGGTAATTTCGACTTTCTGCGTTCCATTTTCTTCTATTTCTACTCCCAAGTATTTATATCTTCTAACTTGCTCAATTTTTATTCCATCTAACTATATATTTAAATGTTTTTGTTCCGGTCCTATAACCATAACTTTGGTTTTACTTTGGTTAACTGTCATTCCAAATTCTTCAGATACCGTGCTCCATATTTATTATATTCTTTTGTAAATCCTTCTCTTTCCCTGCCATAATTATCAAATCATCTGCAAAAGCTGCTTCTGATATATCCACTCTTCCTAAATGTCTGTATCCAACGTGTAGTTTTGCCATTATAGTTGACGATTTTTTAATTATTTCATCAATAAAAATTGTAAATAATAATGGACTTAGTCCCACTCCTTGCCTTAATCCTTCTTGTGTTGAAAATGGTTCTGATGTTTTATTTTTGTATATTACACAATTTCTATTATTTTTGTAAATGTTTTTGATTATGTCTATTATTTTGTAGTTTACTCCTCTTCTTTCTAGTACTTTCCATAACTTCTCCCTTGGTACTTTGTCAAAAGCTTTTTCCATGTCTATGAATCCTATATATACCTCTTTTTCCTGTTGTGAGAACTTATCAATTATCTATTGAATAGTATTAAGTTAAAAAATGTCTGATTCCGAGTTTTCTCTGACTCCACCGGAGTTGATAGAAGCAGCGCAAGTAGCGTCACGAAAATTATTGCCAGCTAAATCGCGGAAAATTTACGAAACCGCGTATTCAAGATTTAAAAAATGGAAAATGAAAAAAACATGCAGTACTCTCTCGGAGACAGTGTTATTGGCTTATTTTTTCGGAACTGGCACAACAACAAAAGCCATCAACAGTGTGGTCGAATTATTCAATGATTCAAAGTATGTTACGATCCAATAATAATGTAGACATTTCAAAATAATTCAAACTAATTACATTTCTGAAACAAAATGAGAAAGGTTACACGCCCAAGAAAGCTGCGATTTTTACGAGTACACAAATTAGTGATTTTTTAAATAATGCAAATAATGTCAAAGTTGTAGTTGTATTTGGGATTGCAGGAGCTTGTCGAATTTGTGAAATCAGCCAGATAACATTAGAGATGATATTGAAGATTCGGGAAAGATATTAATTGTGAAACTGAAGCAAACAAAGAATGATTTGTAGTTACTGAAGAATATCTTAAATATTACCGAATGCACATAGCCCTTCGTCCAGCAGCAACAAAGGATTTCCGCCTGTTTTATACATATCGCAATGAAAAATATATCAATCAGGTTGTGGGTGAAAATTAGTTTTTCAAGGTACCTGAAACAGTGGTTAATTTTCTTCAATTTGAAAATGCTAGCTCATATACAGGTCATCTATTTCGTAGATCGTCTGCTACACTTTCAGTTGAATCTGGGGGAGACTTGATGACACTAAAGAAACATGGCGGTTGGAAGTCATCAACGGTCGCTGAAGGGTATGTTGATGAAAAAAATATTGAATTCTACCCAAATAAAAAATGATGGCTTATCGTTTTAATTTTCTGGAAGTCATACCATGCAATTAAAACGTATCAGGCTAATTCAAAAGCAAACATTCAGATACCTTCTTTATTTGTTTTCAATAAAAAATATTTGGTAATAAATAAATCCAACAATCCCTTATTTATTATCTTTGAAAAAATTCACATGAAATACGGAAAAATATCTGCCTTAGGAGATTTGAGTTCCCGAAAGGGATGAAGCAAAAACGAATTAAGCACCATCCCCTCATCGGATCTGATTGGATTAAGCGTTGAGATAATTAAATCGCAATCCTCAGTATAAAAACAATCAGTTTATCAAATGTTTGTTTATAATTTGATAATAGTGATAGACACTTATTAGAAAAAACAGTTAAATTGTTCTCGTGTATGTATTCAACATTCAAAGTATTCTCCATTAAGATGTGTATAAAAATGAAACTTCGTTTCATCACAGAAATGCATTGTTTTAAATTTTAATGCGTCAGCTAGAATTTCCAACAAGATTTCGAGAGTGCTTGATGTCAACGGAATTAGCTGAGTTTGTAAAAAAAGAGTGAAAAAAAACAAGCAGCTCTTGATCTTGAATTATACTAACGAATGAAGGCCTTTTCTTCTGGGTAACAAAATCATTTATACACTGTTATAATTTTCCAAAGTATATCCAAATGATGTATGAGATGTAACGAAATTAGTTGGATCTAAATAATCTTTTATATATCTTCTGTACGTTCCTTGTGGCATTACCTATGTCCCCTCCCCCCTCGTATCTTTTGAACAGCTACACTTACATTAATAAAATTTGGAGGGTGAGAATAAAGTGTTGTAGAACTTCTCTACGAATGGTAACAGGTGACGTAAAAGTAATAGATGACGTCACAGTGCCACTGTGGCCAATAATTTATTTTAAATAGGACCTTATGTCAAGTGATATCTCGTTTGGAAGGCAATGACATTGGCTACATAGCCATATTAATTTTGTTTTGGTTTAAACTAATTTTGACGGATAAATTAAATAAATACCAAAATTATTATTTCACATTTGAATATTGAAGATTTTTCAGTCCGCCTCTGGTTAGTTGTCAAAAAAGCTCACGTTTTTAATTTAATAGTATTTGTTGCTTTGCAAAATTTTTCTAAATAGCTTAAATATTTAATATGATTATTGTTTAAAGAGACGTTTAAGAGTTTACATAGGGAAAATGGTACGCACTCAAGCCGACAAAGTAGAGCTATCTTAATAATTGGTGAATCTAGAAAGATTCTCCATGAAGCGAAACGTTTATTTAATGAGAGATACCCAGATCGCCCTATCTCGAGAACTTATTTAAGGGAGCTTCTTCACAAGTTTGAAGCAACAGGTAGTGTTCAAGATGCCAAACGATCTGATCGACCAACATTTAGTGATGATAAAAAAATTTATATAGTTGCTGAAATGGTAGTAAACCCTACTTCCTCTTCAACTAAAGTTGCGTCTATCTGTGAAGTAAGTAAAAGTACAGTACAGAGAGTGTTGGCTAAAAATAAATTTCATCCATACAAGTTAAAAATGGTGCACCACCTTTCGGATGACGTCCCCGACAGAAGACTCGAATTCTGTGAATGTATGACAAATAAAATTAGTCAAAACCCACATTACACAAAAACAATTTGTTTTAGTGACGAAAGTACTTTTTGCCTCAATGGAAATGTGAATACACAAAATGTAAGGTATTGGAGTGACACAAATCCTCACAACTTTCGTGTACAACATACCCAATTTCCAGAAGAAGTCAACGTTTGAGCAGTTATTTTGGGAAACCACATAGTTGGTCCTGTCTTCCTAAATTCAAATTTAAGCGGTGAAGTGTATCTGGAGATGTTACAAAATGCAATGGAGCCGTTAATTCTTGAAATTCTGGAAGTTAATCCAGATGAATTCGGCGATCTGGAAATAACATTTCAACAAGATGGTGCTCCTTTACATTACTATGGTAAGGAATTATAGGAAATAAAAAACATGAACTTGTTTTTCACGCAAATATTCGGTCGGTCGGTCTCAGTCCAAACTCTCTTCCTTCCCAACAAAATGCCTAAAAAAAATCTCTTGATTAATCACATTTTTTCTGTACTTGACTACTTCCTTTAAAAAACAAATAACTCAACATAACTCAACCATAATTAACATCACACAAAATATTCTTTTGAACTGTTGACGTTTCTTTTAAAACGTTAAGTCGACTTCACGGAAAGATACACATCAACTGTAATCACCCGTGATTAAAGGGGACCAAGTAATTATCCTGTTTTGCTTGTTTTTGTTGGCTACGTATTCCTGGAATACGTTTTCAAAGAATTAAATATCACCCTTCATCCCGGATGAATTGAACATCTGAATCAGTCAATTTAATCAGATGTCTACGCTCTAAAATTTTCATCGATTCATTATTAGTTTTGAATTTGCAGGAGACATTTTTATTCTAAATTAGTATGGGCTGAAATAATCCGGTCTTTTTCCGCTTTTCGGTAAATTTTTTTAAACATCCTTTGCTCCTGTCTTTTTTTTTTAAGCGCACCTTTGAAATATATATAGAATGTGACACGTTAAGGTCTGTTTAACGGTTAACCCAATAACTATCTCGAAACGAATTCTAATAAATGGCGAATGCGAGCAAAAAATTGAAATTTTGGTGGATGCGGATAGAGTGCTCGCCAAAATTTTAAGTTTTCAAAAAATGATTAGACAGCTCATGATTTTTAAGAAAGAATTAAATAAATCTAAACTAGATATCTTGGGAATCGATGAAGTGACAAGAGTTCGGGGTATTGCTGCTCCCTCTCTTACCGAGAAGATATTATACAGGGTGTACCAATCTTACGACAAACTTCGGTACCTATATGGGTTATTTTAAGAGATATCAAAAAATGGTATTAACCAAAATAGTAGATGTGTTGAAGTTCCATATTTTCAAAATTATATTGAACTATACAGAGTGGATTTTTTGGATTTTTAGGATTTTTTGCTACATACAACGTTTAATGCTTTCCCATAATAGGTCAGTAGTTATATTTTACAATAAATATTACAAAATAACTGTGTTTTTATAAACTTTGGGTATAGGGAATGCTTGACAAAAATTAAAGTTAAATAATCGAAGATTCTATTTTTGCTATAAAATACAGGGTGTTCCCTTTGAAATAAGAAAGAGTTCGAGTTTCCGTTCACCCTGTATACAAGAAAGAATATAATTGAAATTTAATAGGAAACGGAGATATTGCTTCATATTACAAAACTCTGTTTGGCAAAATACATTTTTTTTCTTCAACGTACAACCTACAGAGCGTTGATTTACCTACGATTTTCACATAAACGTGTCCATATCTTTTGAAAGACTCTGTATAACGTGGCAAACCCTTATATCAAAAGCTTCAAAAAAATGTAACAAATCCGAATTCGGTATAATATACAGGGGTTCCCATTTGAAAAATCATATGTTTGGTTTGTAACGGAGTTATGCAACACTCTTTATAGTTCGATATAATTTCAAAATATGGACCTTCAACACATCTACTATTTTTGTTAATAACATTTTTTGATACCTCTTAAAATTACCCATATACCGAATTTTGTCGTAAAGTTGGTACACCCTGTATATGTGAAAGATACAAGTTAATAAGTTGAAAAAATTTGTAGCAAAATTATTACTTAACGAACATACATTCATGAATTTTTTGTTTGTTCCAGATGCTTACTTCACATCGAAACGAAGCTGAAAAAACCACCTTTGAAGTCATCGTTAACATGAACGCTCTAGTTTGAAATTCAAATTTCCTTTATTTCGATTTTAAAATAATATGAACGGTTCTTCGTCCGAAGAAGAATTATTCAAGACGAATCTTACTATAGATCAATGTAGAGCGCACTATGTTAATGAGACCAAGGATTTTTCGGTAACACATCCCGGGGAATTTTGCAAAGTAATATCAGACAGCGTTTTATGCTGGCCACCCACCCTTCACAACACCACTGCTACCATTCAATGTTTCTCAGAGCTGTTCAATATTAAATACGATGATACACGTAAGTATTTATATTTTATATAGAATTTTTTCAAGAAAATTTCATAGATATTCTTAAAAATGTGAAATACTCTTCAACTGATGATCCCCTTGAAACATTTTGTGCTTCCTATGCAATTCAGTTTTCTCTTAACTTAAAGCATACGGCAGACTCTACATTTCTGCTCAATTATTTGTATTGCTTGCGGCTACAGTGGTTGGATACAATTTCAATTTCCAGAGTTTAGAAGAAATTTTCTGAAACTCGAGATGAATTTTCCACTGCTTAATGTAAATGTTGGCAAAATAATACAAAAGTTTGGAATCATAGAGAAATAGCTCGACTTGATTAAACAGTGTTAAATTTTTTTTAAGTATACTAAGTTTAGAGCTAAGTCAATTATTGTGGAAAATATCATGTGTGCGAGGTGTTACAAGGTGTCACAAGGACAGACAATGTGCTTTAGCAGTTCAATTTAAGCTGATAGTTAAGTGCTGCTGAAGTATTTCCTTCCACACAATAAGTGAACTAAAAATTAGGAAAATATAACAAAAAACTTTAATATACACTGAAGTTTAAGGGGAGTTCAGTCTAAGGTCAGTGTGGCCAACAAAAAGTAGTTTTTTTCTGACAAGAATGACAGTTTAGGTCTACCATTCAAAACATAAGATTTTTGCATGTTTTTTATCATTGCGAACATCTATATACAGTGTGGAAACCACTTATGGAATAAAATTCTTCATGTCATTATTTTAGGAAATTATAAAAAATGCTGAGACACGTCAACTTTTGAATTGAGTTGTGCGTTATGTAAACATAAATTTAAATGTACAGGGCAAGTATGCCATAGTCGGTGTTTTTTTTTTATATGAAACACCCTGTATATTTGCATATTTTTGAAATCCTCTTAATGAACCGATTCCAACAAACTAAAAAATGTATGGTCAATTATGAATTATACAGGGTGAAATTTTAAAATTAATAATTTATTACTCTTCAAATATTGGTACTTTCTTAAATCAGCTAAATATGGATTTATCAAAAATCTAAACTAACTAATTATTAGACGTATTTGTATATTAAACAAAACCTGCTACGCCCATGAATTTTATCATAAACACCTAAAAATTGCCTAAAAACGCCAATAATTAGACAAAATCGGTAAATAATGTGGATTGTTTTAAATCGGTAAATAATGTGGATTGTTTTCTATTCTGTCAGTTGTTGATGTGTTGACAGTTTATACTGAAAAAGTAAAATCTTTATCAAACACTCCTTCCTTGTCGACATAACAATGAAATATTTAACTGAGACTCACCGAATTGAGATTTTAATGATGATCGGGTACGGGGATAACTGCAGAAGTCAAGTTGAAGTGACAAACTTATTTAATCAAAGGTATTCCGAATTGCCTAATATTTCACAAAGTACTGTGTCTAAAATTCATGCACAATTCAGAGAACTTGGACATGTCAAACCATTGAAAAGAAAACCATACTTCGTTGAAGATGATGTGAAAGTGGATATTTTGTTAAGTGTCGAAGAGAATCCAACTTCAAGGACACGTCAAATTGCCCGTGAAAACAGGAGTTAACAGAAGATGATCCAGATCGTAGAATGGATTTCTGCGAAAAATTGATGAATAAGCTGAACAGAAATGAGATAGCTCTTGGTATAGTGTAACTATTGTTAATGTAATGACCCATATTTTTAATCCCTTTGAAGGAAAAAAGCCGCCAAATGGCATGCATAAAATTTTTTCATAAATTCAAATATGGTGAAATAATGCTTTTCAAATGTAATTCAAATTAATATAGTGGATTAAAATTAACCTGCATAAAATTTGTAATACAATTCAAGGTCATCACATTAACATTAGTTACACTATACCATCCTTTTTTCTGACAAATCAACATTTACATTGAATGGAGAGGTGAACCGACAGAACTGTAGATATTGGTCAGCAGAGAATCCTAATTGGATGCGTGAGACACATACTCAGTACCCTCAAAAGGTGAACGTTTGGACCGGTATCATAGGCGACCATATTATTGGTCCTATATTTATAGAAGGAAATTTGACAGCTGAAAAATATTTAAATATGCTTAGAAATGAAGTTATTCCTGCGTTGGCAAACTTATATCCCAACGCAATAGATCCTAGCTTATCGAATGAAAATGTTTGGTTCCAGCAAGACGGGGCAACACCCCATTATGCTTTAATGGTAAGAACTTATTTAGATGAAATCTTCCCCAATAAATGGATTGGACGAAGAGGTACTATTGAGTGGCCAGCTAGATCGCCAGACCTTACGCTGTTAGATTTTTTCCGTGGGGTTATCTCAAGAACAAAGTATATGCAACACCACCAACTAGCATTGTAGACTTCAAAGACAGGATAACTACAGAACTCAAACTTTAAACAAAGTTTAGGAGGAGTTCTATAGGAGACTGTGCTATTGCCAACAACTAGGTGGAGAACATTTTGAGCATTTATTTTAATGTATTAAAATCAAATACGTCAGGTATTTTATGTATGTGTATAATAACTGTAAAAATAAAAATTTCTCCCTGTATAACTCATAATTGACCATACATTATTTAGTTTGTTGGAATCGGTTCATTAAGAGGATTTCAAAAATATGCAAATATACAGGGTGTTCCATTAAAAAAAACCACACCGACAATGGCATACTTGCGTTAATCACCCTGTACATTTACATTTATGTTTACATAACGCACAACTCAATTCAAAAGTTGACGTGTCTCGGCATTTTTTATAATTTTCTAAAATAATGAGGAAGAATTTTATTCCATAAGTGGTTTCCACACTGTATATAAATGTTCGCAATGTTGAAAAACATGCAAAAATCTTATGTTTTGAATGGTAGACCTTAACTGTCATTCTTGTCAGAAAAAAACACTTTTTGTTGCCCATACTGACCTTAGACTGAACTCCTCATCTGTCATCAAGTAACAGATAGAGAAAATCTCAAAAAACCGTGACTTTATGAAGTTTCCACCCTATTTTTGGTGCTCAAATTTTATGAGTGATTCTTTTTGGTCCCCTTCCCATTATCCTAAGTTTAACGATCTTTACGGAAGCTCTGCATAGTACAATCCCAGAAATTTCCGTTTCTATAGAGATATAAAAGAATAGCAAACTATGATTTGTTTTTTTTTCATAAGTAAAGCGTAAAATGATAATCTCTTCCACTTTTTTCAATTCCCGAACTTTTTTTAATTTCCACTTCATTGTATAATTCGAAAATTTATTCTAACCTAAAATGGCGTCAGTGTATAACTGATTTTATATCGTTTTTACGGGGTCGGTTTCAAATCGAAATGAAAACTGAATGATGTTATTTAGAAATTATGTCAAAACAGATTAATTATATCCGGAAAATTTGCATTTATCGCTCAGAAGAGCAATTTGGAGAGAGTAATTTGAAAGCGTTCAAATGTGATCATGAATTTGTGTTTTATGGTCTTTTAAACGAAACGTGCGTCAGTGTTGGGATTATTTTGAGTTTTTACAAACAAAATGTGCAGGGGAAAATGCAGGTAGCATGACTAATTAATAATAATACACTTGGGAAAATATTTTCTTCAATAAAAAAAAACCGAAGTTTGATTAAAAGTGAATAAATTATATGTTTAATCCAAACTTTTAGGCCATCAGTTACGAAATGCCTAATTTTGTGTAACGCGTAACTCACAAGTTACACAAAATTTCATTTCGTAACGTATTGCAACAAGATTTTTTTCTAATTTTGAAGAAAGTAATGAAAAAATAAAATTTAATATAATTGATAAAAATTTGGAAAACATAAATTTAATTTGTTGCTGTTACTTCATGCTAGTTGTCAGTTTGACATTTTGTAAAAAAGTCTAGACGGATGGTTTTTAGCGAGATTGATATACCTATTTTTAGTTTTATTTTAAAAAAATGAGTGATTCAAGTTCTGAAGAGCTACCAAGCGATATTGAAGAGGCAGCAGGTAATGCTCTATTATCAGTAATTCCCAAAAAGTCAAGGGCAGTTTATGATTTGGCATACGAAAAATTTGTTACGTGGTGTGATGAGAAGAAAATTAAACATGTTAATAAGAAAGATCTAAAAGTTTCCACATTATAGACCCTTCACTCAATGTTAAGATCTGAACTAAATCTGAAAAGGAATATTGATATTAAAAAATATACAAATTTGGTAGCATATATTAAAAGGCAAGCGGACGGGTACAGTGCTAAAACGTCAAAAGTTTTTATTAAAGAAGATTTTGCCAAATTTTTAGTGGAAGCTGATGACAACGAATACTTAATGGCTAAGGTTGCAATGATAATTTGAATGGCAGCAGCATGCAGAAAAGCAGAATTAACATTTCTTCCAGTTGAAAATGTTA